>OLKM01001758.1:89667-107802 GCA_900291075.1 Melanogrammus aeglefinus | reverse complement strand
TTTGAATGTTTTTTTGCCTCAGTAACATTTTAAAGTACGCACGCTTTAACAGTTATTAATTATGTATCGACACTTGTAATTATGCCTCAATTCAATGCGTTGAATGATCAAGGTCTCAGTAGGCGCCCCCCGCGGTCAAATATTGAAGGGTCACTGCAGCTCCACCTCCTTAGGCCCTTAGTTGGCCAATGGGGATGAGCATGACCTCCAGTTGTGAGCAATGGGGTATGCAATAAATGCAAACGGCGTGTGTTGAGTTAAATCAGGTAGTAGTCGCGAGACTCAATGCGGAAGCCAGAAAAAGGAATGTCCAAAGACACATTGTTCTAGTTGATTCTAACTCATTACTGGCTGCAGGCATGATATTCCAGTATTTATAGGTCAATAGAGTGACATGTTGGTAGTCTATGATTGAAACTGCTATTAGCCATGGAGATCTTTAAGTAAAAAAAAATCACACCGGTGTCATTTGTGAACCGTGTGGACATGAGTTGCTGTGAAACATTGAGGTGCTGTGAAACACGAGCCGCTTGAAGTTCAGGTACTAGTCCATCTCAACTCATCCAAACCATAATCGCTACTAAACTATATTAATATTGACACTCTTTCCTGTCTCATAATGTACCAAGATAGTACAAACGATGCCTTTTCTACGGATCAGATGATCTTTGTCAGTCTAGAAATTACGATGAGCCTATGTCAGGTAAATCAGTTAACTTCATAATCAATAAGGCAGAGTCTTTTAAATCGGACCTTCTTTATTACCGCACCCAACATTTTCTCCTAGTCTTTACTTTATGCATCCTAATAGATATTATGATCATATCTATAATTCCAACTAGTAACAAGTGTCCCATGAGAGATGGATGACTGCAGGATGGCTCACGCAGATCCTCTGCCCTGAACTGCAAACAAGTGGCGTTCCTCTGTTCACCAGGGGGCCTCAAAACAGCTCCCTCTCCGGTCATCGGCTCCCTGAACGGAGTCCACATGTTTTGGAGATGGCCAGTGCGTTTGTTGTCCAGCTGTCAGGATCTGACTTGTGGCGTGAGAGTGTATGCGCGTACCTTCCACGATAGCGCATCATCTCATTCGCTGTCACCGGAGGACATCGGTCAGCGGGTGTCATTCCAAGGGGCGGGCGACCATGCAAAGGCGGAAGAGCTGTTCTTGGAGCGGCTGCTGGAAGCAACGTGGTGGAACTGCATCGCGTGCTGTGCTGGGACGACGGGTTACCAACACGAGGAATGTGAGCGGCTGAAGAAGGACCTCACGGTTCCTGCTGTCGGCCTCATCGACAGCTGTTGGAGGACAGGCACCAGGGCATCATGGGAAACCTGGACGCACTGCGCAGACTGCCTGCTGCCCCCCACCCTGCGCTGGTCCAGGAGCGGTGTACGGCTTTCACCCAGTCTGTGGACAGTGCAGTGGTTGCTGCCTGGTGGTCCACGGTCGCGCTTGGCGGCGGCTATGAGATGGTGGCGCCCTGGCACCGTCAGAAGTTGATTTGCTCGCCGCTCTGATGCGCATGCTCTCTTCCTCTGCTCGCGCCTCTTGCGACTACCGGTGTTCTTTTCCCCAGGTGGCAAGCCCTACGGTGGCCGCACCGGCTCCTCCGCTTCCAGCTGCCTCCAGGGGCCGACGTGTGTCGTGCTGTGCGGGCCACGCACCCCTTCCCTGCAAAGAAGGCCCAGCTGCGACCTGGTGAGCAAGTTTCTGGTCCCCGTTGGTGGAGACGCTGAGAGATTGCCTGGCCGTCGGAGAGCGCGTGCCTGCCCAGCACCGTGTTCCCTCAGCGTCCCCGACGCTACTGGCCCTGCTGGTCCTGAACCGGGAGGCCCGTCCTCGGTCTCCCTGCGTGCGGGCCAGTGCCGAACAGCAGCCCCACCCTGCCTCCAAAGCCCGCTGCTGGAAGCTACCAGCCTCTACATCTTTGCTGCCACGCGCTTACTTTAGCCAGGAGCGCAGGCGCCAGTTCCCGCGCTCCGACAGAGGAAAAAGCCCACAGGAGAAGCGGCCGCTTCTGCGGGACTTTGTGGCTGGATTTCCCCACTCCAGCCATGGCAGTTCTATCTGGTCACAGAGAGTGCAAGTGCTATGCCTGCAGACCAGCGCACTCAGCTGTTCCTGTCACCCCACTCTCCGGAGCCCACTTACGCTCCTGGGAACGTTGTCCACACAGACCCTCTTGGCTGTCACAGCAGACACTGGGTTTTAAAGGACTCCTACCGTTGTTGCATTGAGAATTACAGCACATTCAAGATCATCCGGCCATTCTCCAATGCCCCACCCCCTCGTTCCCATTCCGCGGTCTTTTATTTAAGAAACTTTATTTACACAAGAGACTACAACCTACTGCCTTCCGCGCACGCACGTGATTTTGTTACCGAAAGCAATGGAATCGGATTCAGACGACACCGCGTAAGTTATATACATTTACATACACATATTATTTCAGTTCAATGTATTTGCACCATTTATTTGCTTTATTCTTTAGTTGTCATAAACATTTTTGTAGAATTCGTCGTATTTTTCTTGCAAAGCACTGTACGGCTAACGCTTTCTAACGTTATACGGCCTTATAATAAGCAGTCTCAGCTGTTTGTTTCAGTGCTAACTGTCGGTTACGGTTTTTGGTCTGCTAACGCGCCAGCGGTAGGTTAAAACTTTATCACTCTGTTCAAAAAAGTATTTTTCAATGTCGAAACTCGACTTATAATAAAAGACATTGTGACCCTGGGAGTTCTCACATCAAGAGTAATAACACATCCCTAATTATGTAGAAAGTTTGGCAGAGATAATGGAAACACATTGCTATGCTTTCGATCTTGAATGGTTAGCTCATCAGACATTACTGAATGGAAATATTGCAATATTGATCTCAAATGATAGAATGCTTATATCTGCAATTGCGAAACATTACACATTGCAAACTCTGCTGTTTCTAACATTGTTCTGCATTTTAGAAATCTACCCCGTCTTCACTTAGCCTACTATGTGGCGATTTCACACCTACAACCAGCCTATTGACTTTCCAGACTTGTCTCCCTCCCCCACCCCCCATCATCAGACTCGACCACAGCTTATGTTGTCTGATCTCACGAATCTCAGCTACAATAATTTCACAGAGATATGATTGGATATAAAGTCAAATTTAAAATATGGCAAAACATTGCTTTTTCAGAAAGTGTTCTATGTCTCTCTTCACCCTGATATTGTTATAAAGTAAACATGTTCTGTCTTTGTTTTTACATTTGGTGCTTCAGGACGACATTGTTACGTAAGATCCTTGACTACAGCATTGAAGTTTAAACACAGAGAAGATGATACTTGATACTTGATGACGATTGATGATGACGGATTCTCCAGCGAAGAACACCTCAAGGAGAAAGCCAAGGACTGAAAGTGAGGCAGAGGAACCATGGCAGGGGAATGAAAGCAGGGGCGTGGTTTTCCACCAACACAAAGAAAAACCAAACACATCAGGCCAACAATTGTGGAGGCGAGAGGAAACGAAGCAGAGGAGCCAGAAAAAGAAACAGCCCTTCTAGAGGCAGCGAGGCAGAGGGCAGGGGGGCCGTGTGTGACACAGGTGGAGAGACTTGTGATGAGGAGAGACCCAGGAACCAGCAGAGATGTCCTAGAGAGCAAGAAGAGAAGAGCAAAGAGGCTCGCCGGGGACGTGACCTGCTGTTCTTACTCATGATGATCTACTAGAGTTCAGCAATTTCAGCAGGAGAGGATGCCGCTTGAGCAGTAAAGGCAGCACCATATTAGTATTTTCTTATTATTATCGTCTTTGGATTTAGATGTCAGCAGCCAATATTCTATTTGTTTAAAAATTATGACCTCTGCAACATCTATTGACATAAAAATATGCTTACTATTTCAGGCTAGAATCAAGCTCTAGACATCAACAGTCTCATGAGCTGCCTTCTGACCTGCCTGAAAAGGACCCCAAGCATGCTGTTTGACCTGATGGCACACTCACAGGTTCAGATGATTCCCAAATTATTCGAACACCCCGGGCAACCAGAGTGGTGTGTCTGTGCCAGATGCAGGCGATGATTTAAGACATGAGTAAGGTGTGCTGCGACAAACGCTGGAAAATTGCATCTCTGTCCTGCCTCACATGGATGCCTTCATCTTGCAGCCGTGGGTCCTCCGCATGCTAGACGCATCTGAATGACTCCCGAGCATTAATGATGCACAAACACCGGGGGAAAGCAATCAGGCAGTTCCCGCTGTTTCTGCATATAGACAGTATATAATTTTGCCAGTATGGTCAACTTTGGGACAAGGCCACAGAGAGTTTGGACATACCAAGTTGCTGTGTTTGGAGAATACGGAAACATACCAGACCCCAATGGATCTACAAGGCGTTTTATCCCTACGGCCGAAATGTGGAGATAGACTCCGCCCTCAGTGTACCCTGGCCCTGTGAATTATTACATGTACTGTTCTTATTATGTATAATTGTGGGCCATAGTTAGTGACGCCATGTTTCTAAATTAAAAATACATATTACTCTGTTGTGTGTTTCGATTTACATCTGTGAAAATTCCAATATAGTCAATTTTCAAGTCAATCAGTTTAATAATGTCAACTGCCATTTCCTCCTTACTTACATCATATGTTTTTCTTATGCTTTGTTACACTATGCAGAAAAAGCACACGACTATTGCTGCTCCCGGCTCATTCCCCACCATTACATCTGATTGCAGAAAGTCTTTAATATTATAAGTTAGTGTATTCCTGTTAGTGTATTATATGAAAGTGTATTCTCATTGAATACAACTGAATGCTTACAGGAATGCTTAGTTTAAGTTCTCCACATATTTCTGTATGAACTTCAGAATCAATTTGATTTATGAAAAAAAGCTTAATGTTTAAAAATCTTACTGAGGGAATTCAGTGATTCCAAAAACCACACAATCTTACATTATGGAACCAATGACATAAGTCTACATTTTCAAAATATTGCTTTAATATCCGGAGTTCTCTGGTAGTCCTTTCAGACAGACGGCAGTTTTGATGCCAGGACAAGCCCTGGTTGGTGCAAGATCGTCTTGCTACTTTTTGCGGAGTGGTTCACCTTGACAGAGAGTAATAAAAATCAAAATGTAACATTGGACAAAATTGCAAAGTTAGTTACTAGCCCAGATAAAAAGATTAAACTTATATCTGTCCATCATTATGCGTTTATGACATCTAAACAAGGTAACAATATAGAAAATTATGCTTGCCTTCTCAATGAGAGATGTTATTAAAAAAAACAGTACGTGTCACACAATCACATGTCAACTGCACCAACAAACCTCTGCTGCGCTTGAGTCTCCAAAAATTTGTTCCGTTGATGCGTGCAGGGTACACCACTGAGAGTCCCAATCGTCGGGGGGTCATATCTGGTCTCATCGCTCTTTTCCGAAGCATGACCCCTCCCTGCCGCCAAACTGCCGTCCAACTTGCAGGCGTAGGATGCACACTGGAGTCTTTATTACTCATAACTCTATCTTGACCTTCGTGAGGTACAGACAGAAGCCGACCGGTCTTTGTCTGTGTACAATTGTGTGGTAGCTACAGGACACGAAAGTACAGTGACCAACAAAATAAAAAAATGTGTAAGTTATAAGTGAGAGTGTGTTTCACCTGTTATAAGGAGAACTAAACAAAAGATAGACTATCAAGAACAATGATAGGTATATAAGAGGGATGATTTTGAATTCTCATTCAAATAAATGTTCCAAACAGACTTCAGACTTTGGACCTCATTGTCGGTTGTACCCTCCACCAACCATTTCACGCCCAGTGGCGGAAAACAATGTCATTATGACTATGAGGTGGTAGCCCCTGTCAGCGGTCAACCGACTTTTTAGAGTGCAGCACAGATCACAGTACTTCGGCATGACCAGTAGGTTGGTGGCGCCCCCTATAATGTGTAAAGCTAAAAAATCTGACAACACACACTACTAGGGTTTATACCTTCCACCAAATGCAATTGCACAGCTTGTGCAATCTTATTTATTGCATAATTTACATTATAAGTGACTGCTGTAAAGGTTTTTGCTTTGCTATGATTTTTTTACCAGCACCATTTACACACCAAATCTACTATTTATCTGTTTCACGGGGGAGTCAAATTATATGATTTTTTGTGTTTTAAACATCACATACCTGTATTGCGCATCTGCCCTTCACATAGATAGGGTAGGCTGTCGGTTGCTCATTGTAGTCGAGGGCAGCTAAAAGTGTTTCGGCCCGCATACACAGTGTACGAAGGCGTATTCGTTTTGATGCGTACTCAGAAGGTGTGCATGGAAACACTCCAGGGCACCAGTGGATCTGGCATCAGAGAGGGAGGAACAATTAAAGATATGATTGGTTACATAACTTCAGCAAAAACAATTATTACTAAATAGTAATGTAGTTTCAATCTATTATCCCCAAAGTACACAAGAGCTGCATTTCTGTTCATTCTGTAGAAGCCATTATGTATTGTACTGCAACAATAATAATGTTACTAGTACAACACATTCTAAACAAAAGCTTATTTATATTGAAGGCTGACTCATTACCTAAAGGTCAAGTACTTTGGAATCGTCTTTGAACCACCTCTCATCCATGATCACGTTCTGTGATTTTTGCGGTGTGCAGTGCTTCCCTTTGGAATAAGCTCCTTGTTGCTATTTTCCTCCAATGGGCCATGGTAACAGCCGCCAAGTCCCCACTGGTGTTCTCCAGTGACATGGTGCAGCAATCCTGTCCACATGTCCTGAATAGGCAATTCAGATGAATATGAAAAAAAAATTGTTATAATGTATAATTTCAATACATTGACAATACACTTACTTATAGAAATTACAGTGAAAAACATACCCAGAAATCCTCCACTGTATTTGCTGCCTTGCAGCCAGTACCAAAAAGTGGTTGCAGATATCCTTCTTCCAGACAAGTAATAGTGAACAGCCTTTTTGGAGGCCGGCCTAAATTGAAAAAAAGAATAATGATTCTGCTTCAGAATGATAACTAACAAATATATGACATTTCTAAAATATTTTTGAAAAACAATACAGTAATCCATCTTTACATAGCAGTAACTTACAGCATGGGATTTTTTGCCAAGATTCTTGCTCCGTGCCACTGTTCCAGCGTGTGCTTGACGCCACTGTCCTTGTACAGCCCTTTGTTTTTGTCTGGAAATTACAATGATTACAAAAATACACAGTTATAATATCTCATTATAATTGCCAACTGTTTTTTGTTATTATTGTTTTTCTTCCAATAATTCTTAAAATCATACATTTTTTTCACCACCCAATTAATGCATCTACAGAAAGCACTTTACTGAATAGGGCCGATATTTGGTCTGTGTGCATCAGTGCAGAAACTCAATGACATCAAGAATCTTGCTTCAGCGTGTCTAATGTCTCTATAAAGGCCACCCTTCTCCATGTTGGATCGATTCCGCGAAGTCTCAACGCTTGTCCACATTCACCACGTTAATTATTTTGTCTTGTGGCATTGTCCATGGCAGTGTACGTACAGTACTGGGCGCAGAATCCTGGACTGTCCATCCTTCCATCTCCTTAAAATACAGACGACAAAACAGAATATGATGATAAAGTTTGTGGGTGCCAGAACATGCATGAGAAAATGTGGATGCGTCTTGCCATAATTGTTTATGTTCTTAGTTTACTATGGGTGTGTTGATGTATGTGTGTGTGTCGGTGAAACTAACCGAGAGCAACAGTTGGTCCTAATGTCTTCACATTGGCAATCACTTTGGCTCTTCTCGCATTCCAGAACGCCTTTATAGTGGTCCACACAGTAGTTGTCTTGGATGCCCGCAAAGTATCTCTCATATCGATCATCCCCCTATATTCTCATGATATCATGAAGTTGAAAAGCATTTTCACCTTTGTGAGTTGTTGCCTGTGAGCAAAATGTTTGTGGCCATTAGAAAGTCTCCTAACTGACTGCAAATTTTAAAAGTTGGTTGGGAAGACCACCGCACACGATATGACCTTGAGGCACACAGCTGAAAAAAGGGGCGCAGGAGGAAAACACATGGAAAAAATGTAATAAGTGAAGTAATATAAAACAATGATAATATTTTGTATTTAAAAACGAAATTAACATGTGCTACCAAAACATGACTTACCCATTCAATGACGGCAGCTGTGACCCTTGACTTGATGTTAATCTCAAAAGGTCCTTTTGCCTGACATTGTTTTTGGGTGATTGGGGTCCTTCCCATTTACAAGAATCTATTGGCAAAGCAACAAACTCACAAAGCTGCCTCAGACAGTCATGGGTAAGCAATAGAAGCCGGTTTGCCAATTATATCCTCTTCCACCCTCAACAGTTATCTCTTGATCTATATGGTTGCCTTCTTTGCTTTTTTTTGGGGAGATGTTGTGTCTTCTTGCTCTTGCTCCAGCACAGAGAGATCTTCTTCATGATCATCTTTGATCTGTGTCGTCTCCCGTGTCATGCACAGTGTCTTCCATGGTGACTGATGGACATTCTTCAAGGATGAACCCAGTATTCAGAGATCTGCCTTTGCTGTAAAAATGAAAGAATATTTCTATAGTGTTTCATATTATTATTAATACTAATAATCATAAGCGAAATATAAAATCAGGTTAAAAAATGTCAAAAACAGTTGGTTATGAAGATTGATAATAACCATACCACACACGAAAAAGTGGCACGTAATCTGGGTCGTCGCTGTCATTGCAGTCAGAGTCTTACTCTACAGTGTCCTCCTCTTTCCAACAGCCAAATCTGATTGCGCGCCTCCATGTCTGGAATGCCAAGAAGGATCGTATTCGTCCTCATCGTGGTCAATGCTGATGAACAGACAACCCAGCTAGTTACATTATTGTTACATACACAGAATTTACAGAAATAATATACACATAAAATAACATGAAAAGTCTCATCTTATATCCTTGAAAACACTTACATAGAGTTTGTTATATCATTAAATTGCGTCCTCATTGATGTCACCCAATCTTTCATCTGCTGATGTAACACTGCATTTAGGAAATCAGAAAGAAAGTCAGGTATTACATAATTATACATTTGGATGAGTGGAATAAAAGACTCTTCACTTTAAAAATATGGTTATTGTTAAACATTTGACAAGTTAAAACCTAGGTACCATCTGTACCTTGCTTGTATTGTGAGAAGTGAGGTCTCAGCCGAGTAGCTGTCCAAAACCCTCCACTCCATGAACAGAGAAATCCTCCTCTCTACAGATGTATACATGAAATATAATATATGGGCATTTTTCCACACACATTAGATAAGTTGCTGCCACCACAGCACCATTGAGTAGAGACGACTTATAGTGTTCTGGAAACATCAGTTACATTTCTCATGTTCTGATGGTGGTAGGGAACCGGTTATAGCATCAGCTCTAGGTTTGATTTCACACCAATAACGTATCACTTTTAACAATGTACTTGTTCATGCCATCGCAAAACACAACGCATGTGTGTGATCCACGTTGATGGGCAAACGATAACATTAACAAACAAGGCTTACCGTTCTGAAAAAGATTCGGCAATGGTGGACAATGGTGGCGGAGGAGGCCTCTTGAAACCATGTTTTACTGGCGTCGACGTTTGTTTTTTCCGTAACTAAAACACAAACATGCACACATGCAGTGCACACACACAATATTAACGTGAGTGGGCGGGTTGTACAGCAGCAAAGTTAAAATATGATAAACTGTACCTTGTACTGAACATGGAAACAGCGACAAACACAGATATGATATGACTTACACCTATGATTTACACACACATGGACAGTTAGCACCCTGCTAACTGCTGCCTTCGGTGTATGAATGTGTGTGTGAATGAGCCAAAACAATTTAAAGCACACTAGTACTGTGTAAAACGGTGAGGAAGACTATAAGTGGAGAATATTTCTTTATTTCCCGAGCAAACTGCTTAAGTAGCTGGAGCTAACGGTAGGTCCGTTAGCATTATGCTAAACGTGATTCCGGTAAGTGTCTGCAACAAATAGTCAATCGTAAGGTTATATGATGTTTTTGGTTATGTTATGCAAAATAAAAGTACCTTTCCAGCAGAAACTCCGCGACCATTTCATCCGATTTTAGCTCTGGCTGCAGGTTCATCAGTTCCCTCCATTGCTCAAAAGCAGAGCCGATGTTTACTCGACGTTTTCCTCTTGCAGTGTCGAGTTCTTTTTTTCGGGTGACCATCTCTGCTAAACTTTTGTTTTTCCCCCTGGGAGCGGTTGTTTCAGTACGTGGTGTACCACTTTGGTCCGCCATCATCAGCCGCTACTCGCTACTGACTGCCGTGGAATATCAAACAAACCCCCTCTATTTGAGGACGCGCCTGATGACGCGGGCCGGAATGCGGCCACAAAGAAGCAGACGGGAAAACCGCGAAAAACCTGCATGTCCATCTAGCAAACAGACAGTCTGTCGGCCAATAAGATCCTTCGGGTCCGAAGAATCTTATTGGTTGAAGTTTTCCACTAAATATTATAGGGTGAAATAATTGTTTGTTTTTACTCCTGGTGGGTCTGTCTTGCATTTTAGAGTGTTATTACCTTATTAATACCAATTTAATCTTATCCAAAAAAAGTGTAAAAATGCAACAAAGGTAAGAGTCCCTTTAAAGGAACATTTCTTACTGAACATGTTCAATGTGTTTCAGGCACAGGCTTTGCTTTTGGCTATCTACTGTTTTTCAAACGGGGACTCACCAGTCCATAGTATTTATTTGAAATATGAATTTGGTTTCCTGGGAGTTATGCTGTGTCACTACATACTGGGGATCAGTACAGGAATCAACTGTGTCTCAAATTTAATTGCCACAGCAAATGGAGGTAACTTTTGATGTGACAGAGCAACTATTGCAAATAGCTCTTTCTGCTATCAGTTAGCTTACTCAGTGTGACAGTGACAGTGTAAGCTTAGCTTTGTGATTGAACCTATACTTGAATTATTCACTGTGAGAGACCAACTGAGACCTATAACCCGAGGGCAATGTCTGATCGTTCTTCCTTTTTATATATCCTGTTGTTTCTGTCCCTGTTTATGTTGCATTCAACCCTACAATTGCTTCATTTTAAATATCTTATGATTGCCTAATACTGCATTGGTTATTTTGTGTATTCTGTGTATTCTTGCCAATTGATTGATTGCATTAACAATTATGTGCTGTTTGTGTCTGGATATCAATGTATATTCAAACGCATCAGATTATTAAATGGAATGAGATGAAAATGACCCAAATAGAATCACAGTGACTAATAATGTGATGACCTCTATTAT
This sequence comes from Melanogrammus aeglefinus, assembly GCA_900291075.1. Lineage (NCBI taxonomy): Eukaryota > Metazoa > Chordata > Actinopteri > Gadiformes > Gadidae > Melanogrammus > Melanogrammus aeglefinus. Next base: position 96,482 of record OLKM01001758.1, on the reverse strand, counting down.
GCTATAGCCCACTGAATAATATATGTTTAATTGGATTACTGTGAATAATATTTAAGTGGATGTGGTTGGATGTTCAAATGTGGCAAAATGATAGTGGCACTGTTATTTCTGTGTTCATGAGCGTTGGTAGAGAAGTGGTATCTTGCCAAAACACAGGGTGTTCAAGCCCTCACATGTAATCAAGTTTGTCCTGAACTCGATGGTCTAAGCTGTTGCCAATCCATGATAGAACTATGTCCCTTGTGTGTTGGTCTTAAATGTGTGAGGGGGAAAGTATTTTTAAACTTCTAAGTATCTCCTGACTGAAAGAATGGCTGGATTGACAGCAGCTATAGTGAGCTGACCTTGTTCCTCCCTCCACCTGACATTTGCCCTATAATAGTCTACAATATGCCAACCAAACTGAAACAATGCAAAGCATGGGCTTCAGCCTTGCAGAGACAACTGGCTGGTATCTACTTCTGGTTTCCAGTTGTTCAACTTCCTGTGATATTGTGTAACTCTTTTTACCAGTTAGAATTATATCATGAACTCAAATGCATATGAAGACTAGACAGACAGTTCCTCACAGATTCTCAAACAGATGATAAAATGCAGGCTGTTGTGTTGTTTAGATTTTTTATTGGCATAGTAGAATCCTTTCCAAATCTTCCCATGTGTAGTGTAATTCAAAAGATGGTTGAGCGGTCGAGCCTGGTTGGTCCCGTGCTCTTACATAGCCCCTCTTATCCCTTCCGTCGCCTCGGTAACCGGAGACTCAGCTCAGATTGGCAACATAACGGTGTGTGAGCAGAGAGTAACGGCATGAGGGGAGGGGAGGACATCGTACACACAAGGAGGCGGTGATTCAACTCGAGAGACGTTTCGAGATGTTGCCGTTAGTGCTGAAGTCCTTTGTTCGGATCGTTGTTGTTAAATTCAGTACTTGGTAAGATAAACCGTAGCGTAACGCTAACCAGTTTGAAGAAACGAACGCCTTCCGCCGGGGCCGGTGCCAGGTTCAAAGGTCCAGGCTCGGCGTGGTCAGTTCACAAGTGCGGTTGTGGCACTTTCATTACGTTGGAGAGTTTGTCTAGAGTTGGGACGGTGGTTGCAGAACACCAAGGATATTTGAATATATCGTGAACCCTTAAGAATAACATGGCAGCCACTTGGATACAAAGAATACCGTCTAGGAACGTCCGTCTTCTCACAGGTGGACGGAACGACACGGCGTTCGTTTGCGGCGGCGTACAGCAGCAGCAGCACCCCGCCGCACACCCGAGTACCCCGGGTGTTCATTCATCGTCCCCGCTGTACCGCTTCACTGCCCCGAGCAGAGCCCACTCTGGACTCAGTGCCTCGCGGCTTGGATACGCCAAGGAGAAAATGTCTGAGAATGGACCCTGGGGCAAGGTGTTGACCATCGACACCATGAATCCCACGGTGAAGAAGGTGGAGTACGCCGTGCGGGGACCCATCGTGCAGCGCGCCGTGCAGCTCGAGAAGGAGCTTCGGGAGGTGGGTTCCCCCCACTGCAGGCCTAGTCTTTGTTTACATCTTTTGACCTATTCGGTTTAATTTGACGCGGATAGGGATTGCTAACAGCTTTGTGCCTTGTATTCGATTTCATAGCGAATATCTGATCCAATCAGTCGTTGTAGCCTACTTGATGTTTATGGTGCATGTGACGTTACTGCATGGTGCACTGACGTTAACAATAGAGGTATCTGGGCACCAACAAATAATGCAAAGATATCGTTTTTGCAGTTGTTATCCATACGTTGGACATTGAAAAGCGTATTAATTTATTACATATTCTTGTGCCTAAGAGACTGTCTTGAGTTGCATGTGTACCTCGTCAGGTCATTTGCATGTGGAGTGGGGTGAAGGTATTTGGGCAAACGTATACTTTTAAATCATATTTGCAATCATGCAGCATCTGTACCGTCCCGATTTGTCGAGTTTATTCCCGATCCATGACCATTTGCTTCTAATCACCATTAGAAGATTAGTCCCTTTCCCGAGTATTTACAAATCCACCCCTCCCTCCCCCCAAAGTCCCTTCTTATTTAATTAGCAGAAGGCCTATAATTAGCCAGGCACACTACAGAATCCAGGGAGATCTACTGAGATATTTGGCCGGGCTCACCTAGACCCTGAGCTATTTCTTTATTTATATCCTTTTGCTCCTTTTCTCTCCGAGTGGTATACCGTTATCTTCACCACCTCATCGTTGGAACTTCGCGGTATGGTTTCCAAGTATCGGAGTTGTCCATCTCCAATATTTGCAGAGTCCTCCAAACATCTGCTGTTACTATTTTTCGAGCGATTACTATTTACTACATTCTGATAAAATCGTGTTCATTCCTTGATTGCCATCTGTGATGGGGGCTACTTTTTGAGAAAAACATTGGACTCCAGGACAATATACTCTATTCTCTCAGACTGGTTGGCCGCATAAATTATACCCACTACATTACTCTACAAAAACACTAATGTGTGTACTAAGGCGCATCATTCATGCCAACACATTGGTTTGAATAACGAATAGCTGAAAGCAATAGCCTGTTCTTCTTTCAGCAATTCATGTTGTCAAGGAAACCAAAGCTTGGTGTACAGAGTGCAGTCAGGTGTGTTAAGTGTGGTTGGGGCTATTAGCCTCCCTTGGTGAGAGATGAATCTTGTGTCACAGAGAAGAGACTTTTATAGCAGGTGATGTGTGAGAAGATGGCCTATTTAAGACCTTTGCGGTCCTTCAATGTTGTTAATCGAGAGCCAGCTAATGCTTAGGCAGTGGGCTATCCTATCAAGCCACCATAGGATAAATGATGCCCAGAGGCCTCTATATTTAGTGTCTACCCAGTTTCAAACACTCGTGTCACCCTGTATATATTCAATGCCAGTGTTTTAACTATATAACTTTTTGTGTCTTTTACTTCTGTCTCTGTATCACTACCTAAAAATAATTGTCCCTATTGTACAGAGCTCCCAGAATATTTTATTAATCTGTGATGAAATCACAGAAAAACTGATGATTTGATTCATTTCAAGTTGAAATCTTGAAGATAACCAAAGATTTTCATTCAAATACATTTAAGTCACCATTGCCGAAACAAGTTAAAACAACGGTGATGGGCCTATGGCCCACTGATGAAAGCCTCTGCAGTTGCAGTGTTATAATTGTTACGAACTGGGTGTTGGGGACATTCCTGCCTTGCCCTCAAATAACAAGTAGTGCACAGCTAGTGATGCATTTGCCCTCGCCCAGTGGCAGTTGGAAGGCCCGGGATTCTGGTTATGGCAGAGCCATCGCAACAGGCTCGCTCATCAGCTCACTGGTGGCTCAAGTGGCATAAGTTTGTTTGCCACTGGAGCCCCCAAAGAGAATGAAACCGAGCTCTCCGAGATGACCACTTTGACTGCCCACAGACTGGCCCACACACACATAGTGCCCCCATCTATGATCTTATTTCAAGCAGCAGTGTTGAGGTGGGTATGAGGTGCACTATGTTGGTGCACGCCTGCACTGTGTTGATGTGCGCAACCAACACAATTTGTCAGTTGTCAGTATTTTCCCTCTATTTCTCCAATGATAATACAAATTCTGCTACTAATTGTTTGGTTGCACTAGGGGGGAATCCACATCTTATTTATATTGAAATACAGTGTATATATAACAAATATTGATTATAGACATCATAATTTGCGTGGTGGTAGTAATCCATTGGCAACACTGCCACCGCTGGATGCATGAAGGAAAAACACTGGGATAGGTGTAGGGTGTCCGGAAAGTGGGTCATGATGTTTTATTTTTTATCATTGAGGATTTGCCTGACACCCAATCTCACTCACTCTGTGTGTGTGAGTGAGATTGCATAGTTGTCCTCAGTAGATTCCTGTTGACCAATGATTGTATTAACCAACAATGATTGTTTTGTACTTTGCAAATAAATCATCTTATAAGGAGACTTTGAACCCTGCCAGCTCAAATCATTATTCCTTCCTAATCCTTTAACTCAAAGTTTATTGTTGTTGGCGATTTCACTTTGATGTGCAGTTTAAAAGAAACCATAAACATTGCTGTGGATGTACTGAGCCGAAAGCAAAAAAACACATACCGGTAATTAGTATTGTCACTAGGCAGAACTAGGAGCGCATTGCCTTCGGTCTTTAAATTGGGTTCATTGTTATGGGAACAATTTGTGACACCCTGCGAGTCAGGGGAGAACAGTAACATAACGATGGCAATCAGAAATTACACACAGCTATATAAAGTTCAACAGTACAATAGTTGTCCCTCATAGTTTTAATTTATTGTGAGCCTCGTTAAATAGTTTGACACTAGTTTACAATAAGAGCCTATCCTCAGCCCCTTTTGGGGTGGTTGGATACTCTGTGTGCTTTGCTTGGTCTTTGCTGAATGTTTGCTCCCATAATTTAACAAAACATAGGGAACCATCCAGCCTCATCTGTCAGGGGAGGTGGCTGTTGTTCCACCGACTGGGGGGATGTTTTTGTTATAAATGATCCTGGGCTCTTGATTGTGAATGTTGAACCATGGACTGAGGAGTGTGCATCGGCCCGGCCCTTCCATTGGCTTAGCCAAAGAGACGCCTCCCTTGTACAGCCAATGAGGGAATGGCCAGATGAAGGTTGTGTTCTTTTCCATACGAAATATTTGGACAGGAACGGCTTTAGCGGTTGACCCTGGCAGGACAAACACCGGGTGGGGATTTCAGCTGCGTGCCCCTGGAATGAACCGCGTGGGGCACCCTTGGGTTCCAGACAGACACCCGGTTGTGTGTGTGTGGGTGTGGGTGTGTTACTGTGTACCAGGGGTCATGTTGTTTTCTCAATCTCTGTTTGCTGTGATGCACATTTTATGTTCCTTTGCTCAGAGTCAGACTGACCCAAGACGAGTCTAAGGTTTAGAGGATTGGAGCATTTTTCTGTGCACCTTGGGCTGTAAGATAAGGTCACCCAATCGGCCTCCTGGTCTTGATGTGTACACATTAGGGACACTGTGCAATGATTGTTTGGACTGATTTGAAGGACCTGTATATTTCTCCAGCTGACAAAATCAGCTTGGAAAATATACAGGTCACTCAATGGTAAACACTTAATTTATTTGTATTATGTTATTCCATATTTGAGATAACTTCTTAACGATGCAATATCGGATACATTTCTTTAAGTATTAGTATTCATCCATAACATTCCCTCTGCTGAAAAATAAGATCAAGCATGGTTCTGAAAAACAAATCTCTGGGAAAAATGTAGACCAGATGTGCGCTGTTGTGTGTGTGTGTGTGTGTGTGTGTGTGTGTGTGTGTGTGTGTGTGTGTGTGTGTGTGTGTGTGTGTGTGTGTGTGTGTGTGTGTGTGTGTGTGTGTGTGTGTGTGTGTGTGTGTGTGTGTGTGTGTGTGTTTTGCTGACACAGCAAAGTTTAGTTTTGCAAGCAGCAACTTTTGCTCGGTTGGCTTGCTAAGAGACATTGTCCTCTGCTTGGCCATTAGCTCAGTTCCTTCCGCTTGTTTTCTTTTGATAACAGCAATGGAGCAAACATTGAAGTCAATCAGATCTCTAGAGTTGAACAGACCTGAGTCAGCAGTTTGTTCCTGTGAAACCCACAATGACCTTTCAAAACATGAGAAGCTGGGCATTAGTGCTATTTCTGATACGTTATAATGATGATTAGAGCCCACGCGATGTATCTGTTGGCCAATTCTATCGGTCGATATTGGCTTATCACAGATATATCGGGGTCGATGTATGTTTGCCGATGCGCGGATAATGGTGTTGATTTTATAAATGTAATCGCCTCTATAAATCCTCTATTGTGGTGGTTGATAAACCAAATTCTTAAACTTGGCACATCCAAGTTTTGCTGACACAGCAGATCTTGGTTTTGCAAGCAGCGTCTTTGCATTGTCGACCTGCTATGAAATACTGTCCTCTGCTCGCCCATTAGCTCAGTTCCCTAAAATTAAGAAGTGAAAGAAGTCCCCAATTAAGAGAGAACTGCTGCGAACACAGGTGGCGATCTTTTCGTGACGTCTGAGGGCCTTTTCCAAGGCCCTCAGACGTCACGCCAAGGGGCCGTCCGTGTAGACGCGTTGAGCTCTGCCTAGGCAACGGTGTACTGCGCCGTCCGCGAGAAATTTGAACTATTCGACACTTATTGTACAACGCCACGGTGTGTGGGGATGGTGAAGCTCCATCTGAGCAGCCATGTGTTTAATGTCCACGTCCGAGTGAGGGTTAGGATTCCTCGACAACTATTATCGTATATCGCTACAGTCAGTGTTTGCCGCATTTCAACGTACAAAAAAAGTTTCATTAAAGTTGCTGTTGGCCGTAACCATGGGAATCAAATCTCCCCCTCCTCCCTAAAACTGTCAGCCCAAAACCTCTTTTTTTTTTTAAATATCCTAGTGTTAAAATTCCAGCTGAAAATGTGGGTACACTGGCTCTGTAAGCAGTTTCATGCATTACCCAGCCAAGCTCTTCTTTGCAGTCTATATCATCATTTGACATTGTTATTGTGTTCTGTCTGCAGGGAGTGAAGAAGCCTTTCGCTGAGGTCATCAAGGCCAACATCGGGGATGCACACGCCATGGGTCAGCAGCCAATCACATTCTTCCGACAGGTACGCAGTCTGCAACGACCCTTTCCCATGCCACATCTCCCACACATGGCACCGCATTTTGAATGATTGAATTCCATCCAGCTGCTGTTTAAACTGTCTGTGTCTGTCTCTCTCTCTCTCTCTCTCTCTCTCTCTCTCTCTCTCTCTCTCTCTCTCTCTCTCTCTCTCTCTCTCTCTCTCTCTC
>OLKM01001758.1:72167-87167 GCA_900291075.1 Melanogrammus aeglefinus | reverse complement strand
GCGTAGGGGGAAAAGTGTAGAGGCTGGGGTTGACTCCCAGCTGAAGGGCCCCAGGTCTGAACGCCTACGTCTGCAGTCAACCTGTAAACACCCTTGAACCGGACGCCCTAACCCGAACAAACAAATCAAAGTCACTGGATGACCAAACAGTACCCAGTCTGGTTAAAATGTTGCCCAAATAGTTTTGTGACCCGTTTCCCTCGCTGACCCGTTTGTCGTCTACAGATGTGGCTTCCGTGGGGGTTACATGGAGATCATCAACATGGACCCCGAGGTGAAGGCCCAGCTCGACAAGCTGGTGTCGGTGCGCCTCTGCCCCCCTGTGCCCGGCCAGGCCCTCATGGGGCTGGTGGTCAACCCCCCGCAGCCCGGGGAGCCCTCCTACATCAACTTCATCAAGGTCTGGAAGGCTTTGGAAAATTGCGAGCAGGGCTTTTCTCTGTTCCAAATGCTATGGTGCACCCTGTTATTATCAGTCAGCTGTTGACTTCTAGATGTTGATGATACACGATGGAGGTTTTTGTCAAACTTTATTGGTTTATATTGGAGGATTAAAAGCTTTAATCGCATAGTATTGATGAGTTAACTCGTGATTAATCGCACTTTTAAAGATGTATTTAAAATTTAAGTTAAATTACATTATCAAATGGAATGACACATTATCATTCATACCAAATGTACTTAATAAGCAAAAACTAGACCAAGTGATCTTGAGAGAGATTATTGACTTACGGAACACCACAGATTTGGGAATTGTATGCAAGTGTAATTATAAGTAAAGAAAAAAAAGTTAAAAAAAAAAATCTGATATGAATGTTGACATTCTGTGGGCAAAACCTTTCAAAATCAAAGTAAAAAAATACAGAGAAAGAATGAATGTATGATCTTTATTTGTCAAAGTACAGGTTCATGTACGAGTACAGCCAAATTTGGGAGAGCTCCCCCCCTGGTGCTTAAAAAAGAGAGGACAATGAACATGTATATACAATAGACATTACGATAAAAAGCAATCAAAAAAACTAAACCTATTCTGTACACCATTGATAAATAAGTCCTTAGAAAGTGAATGAGATAGATAGATAGATAGATAGATAGATAGATAGATAGGAATGATAAGATAGATAGGATAGATAGATAGATGGATAGATAGATAGATAGATAGATGGTTCACAGTAGGGTATTGCGCAGTTCCCTGGTAACTGCCACATGTTGTGAGCGTGTGCGGGACTGTCTGAGAGGTCAGGTCTTGGCAACGTTCAGCGCCTGGATGGCTCTGGGGAAGAAGCCACATTTTAGCCTGTTAAACTATATAGTATATATTATATTAATCGCGTACAAATATGATGTGTTAACGCGTAATTAAAGCGTCAACCTGTATATATGTATTATGGCTGCAAATTGGCCCTCCCTGGGATAAGCCATCCCTCCTCAGCGTTCCTTCCCGTTCCCACTGTGCTTTGGGGAGCATTGAGTCCTCCTGAGGGCTTAGGCCAGGGAAGCGTGGGCCTCTAAACCTCCTCAAGGTTATACAACCTCCCAGTAACTTAACTTGGTCGCTCTAATAGCCCTGCCTTCTTTAACGGCTGACCTTTCTGCATGTCCCATTGCTATTGATTTGCTGCAGACAGGCTTCTGTTAATCTATACTCCACCACGCTCCGGTGGCCTGCTAAGTCTTGAAACCCAAAACCATCGGAAGGCCGTTGGGTTTGGGATGGGGGTTTGTTTTGCCTCCTGCATTAGTGTGGTTCATTTCAAGTCCTCCATCTCGCCTCCACCTGCTCGCGGTTCACTGCGTGTGTTCCAGGGCATTCTGAGCTTTTTCAGCACACTGCTGTGCTTGTTACAACTCTGCCCGACTTGTTGTTCACTGAGGACGGAAGTTGTTGATAATTATTAATCTCTTGACCCTCGCCTTCGTTCTCTTATCTTTCTTTCTTTATTTTTCCGTTGGGTCTCTCTGTTTCCTCCCTCCCTCCCTCCCTCCCTCCCTCCCTCCCTCCCTCCCTCCCTCCCTCCGCACAGGAGCGTTCTGCCACGCTGAGTGCCTTGGCAGAGAAGGCCCGACTGACGGAGGAGATCCTGAACACGGTGCCTGGCATCAGCTGTAACCCTGTGCAAGGAGCCATGTACTCCTTCCCCAGCATCAGCCTCTCAAAGGCAGCCATCGAGGAGGCAGCGGTCAGTCCCCCCCTCCCAGTCACTTCATAGTGCTCTAGTCGTTTTTTTTGTTTTCCCGTAAACTATAATGCCCGTCACCTAATTTTACCTATTAGGTCACCTATTGGAGCTCTCACAAAAGTAATGTTTTTAACATTTGTGTTATCTACTGTACTTTTCTCACCCAATCACTCACGCGCACACACATTCTTCATACCCACATTTGAAATTGCCCATGTGTGATAAGGAACACGTTGTCTCATGTCTTTCTTGGTGTTCCTCCTGCAGGAGAACGACCAGGCCCCGGACATGTTCTACTGCATGAGGCTGCTGGAGGAGACGGGCATCTGCCTGGTCCCCGGGAGCGGCTTCGGCCAGAAGGACGGCACCTACCACTTCAGGTAGCAGGGCCATGGGTTCACCACACATACTCACACGTGATCCCACTACCCCTCACTCATCTTTCATCAAACTGCTTCCGTTTCAGTTGCTTTGTCGCTCCCTTTTTAAAGGCCTATCCATGATGGGTTTATATAAATGACCCCTTGACCCCTCTCTTTCATCCCCCGTTCAGGATGACCATCTTGCCGCCGATGGACAAGCTGAAGGTCCTGCTGACTAAAGTGAAGGAGTTCCACCAGAGGTTCACCAACCAGTACTCCTAAAGCTGCAGCCTCCTCCTCCTGCCCGGACACACGGGGAGAGCGCTGGCGCACCGATAAACAACACAAACTCAATAAATAAGTCGTTTAGAAAGTGCCTTCCCCTCTAAGTGGCATTGGTGGTCTCCATGATGATGTTCTTTAGCCCCCACCTCCTGTGCGGTATTTCGTTTGGAAATGGTGCAAACGGAGAAGCGAACTGTGTCGCTCTCTTATCACTGGTGTAGCAGACACTACTGCTACAAGTTGGGCGAGACGCAGTTCAGGAGTAAACAAAGGACGGCAGAGTCGTGTCATGACGCACACCATCTTAACGTGTGCCACTTGCGATCTTTAAACAATATATACACGTACATACATAGGCACATGCATACATACATACATACATAAAAACATACACTGGTCGGTGTCTTTCTTTTTTTTAACAAGTTTACAATAAAAGCTTGTCTTATGGATAATGAAATGAAATGAACCTGAAATATGAAATGAAAACGTATGGAATATATGCCAAATAATAGACGCAGGAATGAGAGATATCAGTTGAAGCAGATGAACATAGACTAGTGCAAAGAATGTCAATAGCCCCCTCCCCTTTCATTCTGCCTATCACTGCATTTGGATGATTTTGCAGTTTTGTTTTTAACTTTTCTTTAAACCAAGTAGGTTTTTCGAAGGCGCACAATGTTTTAATGTATGTGTCGATTAAACTCTGAAATGTTTCTGTTATATGACAACTAATCATTTGTAAAGTTTTGATATGGATGATGTCTTTATTTCTCTGCCTTAATTCTGAATAAATCCTAATAACCGCAATGGATTGTCTCAATGTCGTTTACGTATTCACACCAGGCAAGTTCTTAGTTCAATCTCTTTGGTCCGGACCAAAACGCAATATATATATTATTTTTTTTTTCTGCGGTTCCTTTTCACATTGCAGTTTTTCGCAACAGTCCGAGAATCTGTCAGCAACGCACGTGTGTGCATAGATTGTTCAATCATTGGACAAGACGGTCGGGGGTGGGGGGGAAGAAAAAGTAAACGAACTATGGAGATTTTGGAGATTCAGCGTGCTGATTGGTGTGATTATACTGATTGGTTTCATACAGTTACAAACATTTGCAGTACTTTTGGAGCATCAGAGGCGTTTGGCACAACGTCGATGACGTTATGATGATGCTATCCGCCGACCGCTCGAACGCCTTCTCACCCATCCTTGTAGCCTACTGAATGTATTTAATGCATCGGAATATTTTTAAGAGTTCTCCAGCATAGGCCTACTTTATGTTGGCGTCTGCCCAAATATCCAAAAGACATTTCGTCTCCTCTTCCTCTCCGGCTGGGTCTCGGACCGGCTGTTTGTTCCGCACCAGAGTTCGATGGTTTGCATTCACACCAGCCCTAAGGTCCGCACCAGCGATTGGTTCGAACCAATAAGGCAGGTGTGAATACGCCCTTTAAGTGGCTTTCAAAACATCGAAGCTCAGACTAGTGTAAACAAGTAGGCCTAGGCTACGATAAATATAAATAGGCCTATGTCTGGAACTGAAGCCAAGAGTATTAAGTGTTTTCTGGTATTTAGATTTGGTCAAGAGTCTCACCGTTTTCCTCAGTCGCTTTGTTCAGGTCAGAATTGAAATTCTCTAAACTACCTGTTCAATCATCACATCATTGTGTCACTTGTTCATTTCAAAAAAGCGGTTTCTCATTTCTTTGCAAAGTTGCAAATGCTTTGGTACATCCATGCAAGTGATTATGGTCAATTCTCTGCCCTTTCCCTCATTATTAATTGCTTATGTCATGTTGATCAAAATGTATTGTAATGGGTCTCTATTGAAAAGTCTCACCCCCGCAACATTTAGGTATCAGTTCATTGCATAAGTCTTTACATGCAAAATGGTTGAACAAGTTGTCATAATAGTCAAGCATATTTCTATCCATTTCCATTAGAATATTTTTTCGAAATCTGTCATGAATTGGTCAATTTCTCCCAGGTGAATCTTTACTTTCTCTATAGCGTTAGCTCAACCAACGATCAACCAGTTTACTGAATTAGCTCAAAGGTCCATCTCATGAAGATATTTTTGTGATGTGGACGAGAATTTGTCGCCCAACTGAAAGGAACGGAGGTGTAGGAAGACTGCGCTGTAATTCCTACAGCTCTGCATGTACAGTTTAGCCTAAGGAGATTGTCCTATGTTTACATTGCTAATTTTGTTTTTTCTTTGCGCTATGCAGTGCTATCTTTTCCTTTCTGTATCACAATGACATGGTCTGTCTACAAATTACAGTACAAACAGCAAAGCGTAAATGAGACACATACACTAAGGTGTACCTGTAACAATTTACAATAATTGTCTTCAAAACTTTAGCCATAGTTTACATCAGAACATCCTTCCGGAGCACCCTTTTATATTAACAACATGACTAAGCAATTTGACTGTCTTATCCGTAGACAATGACCCAAGGACTTGTCATTCTGATGGCATTGACATGTTCATTGAAACAGATATTTACTTTTGAGAGATGAACTAAGGATTTTGAGAAAGAGATTGTCTCTATTTGTACGAATTGTTTTGAGAAATGCACTTATTGTTTTGCAAATGTTGAGGATGATTCGATAAACGTAACAAAGCGACTGAGAAAAACTGTAATGTTTCTGTAGAAATTGGTTCCAGAGCTCGGGTGCATCCCACTGGTTGGAACCTGATTTACCTGACAGCAATTGTTTTAACGGACCGTAAAGCGTATGCGGAAGGATCATCAGCCAGGGGTCCACAGTAACAGTATTTTCTAGCACAGGGTGCGGCTTGGCAACATGTTAAATGTCCCTGGAGCTTCTGTTCAGGCTCTTGTATCAATCTTGTGTATTGTGATTTCTGGCATGCATTCACCATGGTGGGAACAACATTTAAGTGTGTGTGTGTGTGTGTGTGTGTGTGTGTGTGTGTGTGTGTGTGTGTGTGTGTGTGTGTGTGTGTGTGTGTGTGTGTGTGTGTGTGTGTGTGTGTGTGTGTGTGTGTGTGTGTGTGTGTGTGTGTTCGTGTGTGTGTGTGTGTAATACAGAGAGACATGGCCGAGATGAAAGATTAGTAGATATATAGTAGACATATAAATGTGTTTGCCAAGTATAAGCTTCCCCTGAATGTCCCTCTTCCCCACCAAATATCTTGCCATTACTCCAAAAACTGTTATTTGTGTGCACTCATGTGTTACGCGTCATGTGTTTGGCCATTGAATGGTGATGACAGATGTCCACATTTTGGCTGACATTTCATGCAGAAATGCAAGAATGTTATCACTGTCATGATCGACTCAGAACAGACTGCAGATAAATGCCAATAGGCCTTTTTTAATGTGTCTCTCTTAGTGCAATATCAGACAAACCAAGACTATGTTCAATATTATATGCTCATATAACAAAGCCATAAGCCAATGATTTATCTCATCTTTATGATCAATGTCAAACCAATAATCAAGTTACATTATGGTTTTGGTTTCCTCTTTCCCTTGAAAGACGAATTTTGGTCATTGTGGTCTCTGGCTGTATGTGCATCAACACTGTTTCCAGCCTTAAGGTATGTTTTCCTTGGCTGAAAACCTTTTGATCAGGGTGTTGCAATTTTCCATCTCCCGACATGTGTCTGCTGACTACACCTCAGGTAGGAACACTGTCATTATGGTGCACAGCCCTAAGTCATGTGCAGTCACTTTGAAAGAGAATCCTTGCATTTGTAATCAACCCTTCCATTGTTATATCAGAAGCATACAGTTAGGGGGAGAGTCAATGTCTGGTTACAGACAATCGCCGGCCCTACGTCTTACCTCAATGTTCTAAGACACCATGATTTGCATTTTTCTGTCATGTAATTGCAGATCTGGCACAAGAGGATACACCTTACCATGTGGTTAAGTGTGGTTCTATTGAAATGTGACTTTGACTTTAGTCTACACTCAGTGATGAACATGGGTTTTGCTCCTGAATATTTTTCTCATTTATTTTTTTCTTACTTATATATTATTCTATTTATTTATTTTGAGATTTCAAGCACTGCTCTAGCCTTCTCCACTTATTCTATGAAACGCTTGAATGCGATGTTTGGGCCTCATAAAGGTAAAAAAAAAATGAGGCCATAATGGGACCAAGTGAAACTACGCTTTGTGAGAGAAGGAAAGAGGTAGGCCTACGCAATATCTCAACTAAGTGGCGCTTCATTATGTACAGACGATCTGTGAATTGCCGTGACTCGGTTCGACTCGCCTAGGTTCTTTTTGCGTTTCCACTAGGGAAAGTACCTGGTACCAGGTACTATTTTAGTACCTGCTCTGGTGAGGTTCCAAGCGAGTCAAGCCGGTACTAAAATGTGACGTCGACACACTGCTGGCCGCTGATTAGGTCAGGTAGTGGTCGGTCACTACGTCTCATTTTTCATACTGCTACTGTAGTCTTCAAACACTCTCTGTACTTTTCTGTTGAATGTTTGCGTCGTCAATGATTGTCCATATTTAGGCCTTTCCTAGACATCCATGATGGATCAGATAGGAAACTAGAGAACAACAGAGAAGTAAGATGGAGCGGTATTATAGGTGATTTAAACGTTACCCATTATTCGTTGTGATGCATCTTGTTCGAAGGCTGGTTTCCCTTTGCATCCTCGCACTTCTCGCATCGCCGTGCTATGACGACCCCGCCCACGTTGAGTAGGTACTTTTTGTAATGGAAAAGGAACGTGGCCGAGTCGAGGCGAGCCGAGGCGAGGCGAGTCGAGGCGAGTCGTGCTGGAAAAGTGTAGTTGAAAAGCGCCATAAGTGGCCTTCATTATGTACAGACGATCTGTGAATTGCCGTGACTCGGTTGTGGCTATTCTAAGTTTTTTTTTGTGCAAACATCCCATGAATTGGCATCAATATAAAAATACAAGGTAACGCCTATATCGGGCTGTGTAACAGATGCCCATATGCCATGAAATAAATTTTTAGTAAGAAGTGCTGACAAGCAACAAATTACTATTGTAAGTCTGCAGTGACATTTGGGAGTCAAAATACATATTATTTTTCACACCACTAGCGAGAAGTGCTAGATAATCACACGTTATGCTGCTGCAAAGTGTTTGCCTCGTCAATGATTGTCCATATTTAGGCCTTTCCTAGACATCCATGATGGATCAGATAGGAAACTAGAGAACAACAGAGAAGTAAGATGGAGCGGTATTATAGGTGATTTAAACGTTACCCTTATTCGGTGATGCATCTTGTTCGAAGGCTGGTTTCCCTTTGCATCCTGCACCTCAGACTCTATCTCAGCGTAATTAATCAATCCCAGACAGAGGTAATCGACTGGTCTCTCCTTGGTTTGTGTACACTGCTCGATTTTATTTGCCACTAGATTCCTTGCGAGCGCTCAATCTCGCCGGAGCACGTGACCCCGGCCGTCCTCCAGTGTCGTCAGTAATTGGCATATCGATTGTCGTCTTGAAAGTCAATCCACTTTTTTGTTTATTCTTTTGTTTGGTTTTATATTCACGTTAACATGATGACAGATGGACACAGTGATAAATCGGTTCCTTCCGTTAAGTGATCAGCACATCGTTGATGGATTGGACGTTGTCGGTTTGAGGGTCTGCTGGAGTCAGAGGAGCCGGGTGCTGACCTTGTTCTTATACGTTGATTATTAGTTTTTTATTTTAAGTTTCATAACGGTTCAGACACCTAATAAGTAACTTCCTAGTGAACAAGAAAATATAATTGATAGAAAGAGATAATGCAGCACATATGCTTGTGGAACGGTCAAAGAAAAGCATAGATTAAAATATTTAATATTTCGGCTGGATTGGAAGGTTTCCAGCAATAATGGATTTCACACATTCTCATTTTCTTTATCTAGTTTAGTCAATGTTAATTGTACAGCCCTTAATCACAGCTACAGCCTCACAGGCCTTCATAGGCCACATTATATGACACCCCGGGCTCTCCAAAGAGCAGGGACAACTCTCTTAATTATAAAGGAAGAAACCAGAGAAGGAATGCAGTCCCTTTTTTGGAGGGTTTGGAGTGCAATGGACGCTATAATTGGACATCCATAATGGTAGCATTACAAGCTTACTTCCAAAAGTAAGGCACAACTTTATAAAAAATAAAAGCACAACTTCACGAAGCAACTAGTTGTTCCATTACTCGACGGTTCCCACGGTGGAGCTTGGCTTGGAGAGTACCTGCTGAGGGGGATATGGGGGCTGTGGTAGGACAGGACAGACTCTAGGTAAGAGGGGCAGCCAGACCGTCCTGGGGGTCGTTCAGTGGGAATGTTTCGGTTTTCCTGAGAGGACCCCAGAGCACCATTGGGGTAGAGAAGGGTTTTGACAGGCTCTGAGGGATGACGTCAGGTCCCATTGCGGTTTGAAGGATCGACTACCTTGTCAGGATGCCGACTATAGGACTTGAGTTGCATACTTGACTTGACTTGCTGTGTGTGCTTATCATCTATAAACAGATATGCTATTTCTATTAATCTGGATTGACTGATCTGGATCGGGTTTGTCATTCTATCGTTCATTTTGTTTTAGGCTGTTGATCACTGCAGCCGATATTCACCGAACGCACACACACACAGACACGCACGCACGAACGCACACACACACACACACACACACAAACACACACACACACACACACACACACACACACACACACACACACACACACACACACACACACACACACACACACACACACACACACACACACACACACACACACACACACACACACACACACACACATACACACACACTAGGGGCACATACTAGTCTCGCCTTACCCTAACCTGCGCTGCACATCCTTTGAACCTCATTAAGGGACAACATTTGAATGATAAAGGAAAGAAAGAAAGAAAGAAAGAAAGAAAGAAAGAAAGAAAGAAAGAAAGAAAGAAAGAAAGAAAGAAAGAAAGAAAGAAAGAAAGAAAGAAAGAAAGAAAGAAAGAAAGAAAGAAAGAAAGAAAGAAAGAAAGAAAGAAAGAAAGAAAGAAAGAAAGAAAGAAAGAAAGAAAGAAAGAAAGAAAGAAAGAACGGAAGAAAGAACGGAAGAACGAACGGAAGAACGAACGGAAGAACGAAAGAAAGAAAGAAAGAAAGAAAGCAATTCTTCTCTTGCTTAAATACACGACACGCGTTGAGTGGGTGGTGTGGCCTCTCATGCTACCCCCCCCCCATCATTCACTCCACCACTGAGAAGAGTTACCATTGGATTCTAAAAGAGCAGAATGTGTGAAAAGCAGAGCGCATTGCACAACCACCATCACCACCACCACCGCCATCACCGCCGCCACCGCCGCCACCGCCGCCGCCGCCCGCCGCCACCGCCGCCGCCACCGCCGCCACCGCCGCCACCGCCGCCGCCACCGCCCCACCGCCGCCGCACACCGCCGCCACCCCACCGCCGCCGATGCGCCGCCACCCCGCCCGCCCCACCGCCGCCACCGCCGCCACCGCCGCCACCACCGCCACCACCGCCACCACCCCACCACCACCACCAGCCCTAGCACCGCCACCGCCACTACCTCCAATAGCACCAGTCCCAGCACCAACACCCCCTATCTAGCATGATCACCATTGCCACCACCACCACCGCAACCACCACTACCACCATTACCACCAACACCATAACCAGTACTAACAGTCAAAATGATTAACAAATACATGATATCTCATCCCTCCCAAGCTATATCCCACGCACGCACGCACGCACGCACGCGCACACACACACATACACACACAAACACACAACACACACACACACACACACACACACACACACACACACACACACACACACACACACACACACACACACACACACACACACATACACAATCACATACTAATACATACACAATGCAACAAGATATATATTCAAAGGAGATATTTATAGTGGTGTTTAAGTTATGTGTTTGTGCAGTGGTTGTGATTAAGATGTGAACAGAAGAGAAAACAGTGATTTGTTGAAAAGATTAAAAAAATTAAGGGCACCACAAAAGAGGGGCAAACGCTGGGTTCAAGTCCTCCGAGAAGCAAGTGTCAGATACGCAACGAATAATAAATTCTATCTCCATGCGTCAAAAGGCCTGAGGCCTCATTTGTCCAAACCACCAGTGAGCCAATCCCGCCCCATGTCAGGCCACGGTTTCACCAAAGGTCATCAATATTCACCAGAAACCACTGACAGTGAGGGGCTGTGTTCCTCCTCCTCTTCTTCCCCTCATTAACACTGCACCTTATTAAAAAAGGCCCACCGCTCCACCAATTGCTGCCCATGTTTTATTCATGGCCTGGACTCGTGAAGTCTTCTGCTCGTCCGCTTGTCAGAAAATATAACACTGAGCCGACCCCCCCTATCGTTCTCCAGGACGCTGGACTTGTCTGACGGGTGTGTGATTGTTTAATGAAGTAGGGAGGGCAAAAACTCTCTCTGAGCACCGCGTCAAGGATCCCTCTCTCTCTCTCTCTCTCTCTCTCTCTCTCTCTCTCTCTCTCTCTCTCTCTCTCTCTCTCTCTCTCTCTCTCTCTCTCTCTCTCTCTCTCTCTCACTCTGGACAAGGTGTCAGTGATCTCTCTTGGTCTCTCCCCTCTCTCTCGCCCCTCTCTCCTTCTCCTGTCTCTCTCTCTCTCTCTCTCTCTCTCTCTCTCTCTCTCTCTCTGAACACATTGTCAGGTATCACTTTCTCCCCTCTCTCCTCTCTCTCTCTCTCTCTCTCTCTCTCTCTCTCTCTCTCTCTCTCTCTCTCTCTCTCTCTCTCTGAGGATATTTCCATACACCACGGGTGAAGGCTGTTGGGTCCAGGTGGAACATAATTGTGTCACAAATGAATGCTGACGATAAAAATGAAAAACCCTTCGACGTATACCAAAATAAACCCAAAAAACAACGCACTACAGAGCTAAGTCAGCGTCGAGCAGGATTCTGGAGCTCAGGATTCTAAAAACAAGGACATTGATCACGTGAACAGAGTGTGTCCCGCTGGGCCCCTCGGAGGAGGAGCAGGGGGTCTCTGAGCCATTCTGATTCACCCGTGTGGTGCCAGTGGAAAAACTGCCCCCCCCCCCCCCCCGGCAAGCTGTGGCTCCGATCCTCTATCACTCTGTTGTGTTGTGTACACTGCTGTTCACATTCAGTCTCTCTCCTATCCTTCTATCACTCTGTTGTGTCTGTCTCTCTCTGTCTCTCTCCTCTCTCTCTCTTCTCTCTCTCTCCTCTGCTCTCTCTCTCTCTCTCTTCTCATCTCTCTCTCTCTCTCCCTCTCTCCCTCTCTCTCTCTCTTCTCTCTCTCTCTCTCTCTCTCTCTCTCTCTCTCTCTCTCTCTCTCTCTCTCTCTCTCTCTCTCTCTCTCTCTCTCTCTCTCTCTCTCTCTCCCTCCCTCCCTCCCTCTCTCCCTCTCACACTTGCCCTCTCTCTATCACTGACTCACACGTCCGTCTCTTGCCAAGGCATTAGGAGGGGGGCTGGCTGACCAGCAACAAGTGGTAACATTACTCATCAACACCATCACCCCATGGTGCCAAGTGGACATTTCAACCATGCGTCCATATTGTACCACACCAAATGTGTTGTTTGGGCATGCAGGGAGACATGCATTATTAGGGGGAAGTTGGGTTTAAAAACATTCCTTCCTATATGTTTGTCTTAACTTTTGTCTCCCTTGAATGATTCGTGGTTTGTCGTCTCTGAAGTTTGGTGTCAAACCCGTGATGCAATCATCAGCGTATCTATGAGATGCACAGTTTCGGGGTCTGCATGGAGTCAATACGGAGCTATTGAAACGCTACAGAGACAACATGCATCCAGCACAGCCCTGGAGAACCGTGCCGCCCGTCCCATTATCTAATCCCCTCGTAACGACTGCCCTGCTCCAATCAAACACTGCGTATCTGTTTCCCTCTCCCAGTATTCGTCCCTGTCTCCTCTGTCCTCCTTGACAACGGTCATCGGGGTGTCTGCTGCCGGGCTACCTAGTATTCTTTAATGCTCAGGCTTGGGGGATTCTTTTTTGTTGTGTAAGTCATATAAGCCTTGGTTTAAAGTGTAGTGTAAGAAGAAAGGCTAAATTGATCTGATTCCTGTGTGTTTGCTAAAAAAAAAAGTGGCTACTGTAGTTCTATGTTCAGAAACACTATGGAGCATATTGCAATGAGAGGGCGTTATTTATTAAGATAGTGTCTCTATTTTGAATGCATCTGCATTACGTTGAAATTGTCCGTTTTATCATGTTATAATAACATTCATCCGACCGACTCACCATTTGAAAGCGTATCACGTTTCAGAACACGCGATCATGTATCACTTTGAAACGATTCACTTTCCTCGGATTGAAAAAAAAAAAGGAATTGATTCCATCCAATCTATCAGCAGCCCCCGCCCCTCCTCCTCCCGTCTCCTCCAAAACCAATTGAAGACCAGGTAGCCGTTGAATCCCTGATCAGTCTCTCTCACGTGGGATCATGCTGTGACGAAAAGTTTAAGCGTCGGTGCCTCTAATCCTCCTCACACACAGGGCGGATATCTGCGTGCGTAAAAGTGAATGGTTCAGCTTATAGATGTTGGTTTAGCGCAACAACAGCAACAACCCCAGCCAAAATATCTAATGAGATAATTTAGATCAGTGGGATTGAGAAGCCTTATTCATCACACGACCACCTTCCATCCAGAATCAGGCTGGAACCTGCCTGTTCTCTCGGTCCCAGACGGATCAGTAGGGGTAAGATGATCGCCACGGGTGTGTGCGGCGTGCTCGTGGTGCTGATGCTGGTGATCCTGATCCCGGTCATGGTCAACTCCGCCGGGACGCAAGCCCGCTACGAGATGCTCGGATCGTGTCAGATGGTGTGCGATGCCCAGGGGACCACCACGGCCAGGGCGAAAACCACGGCGGTCAAAGATAACCGACTGATTCAGTCACAGTTACCGACCTTCATCCAAGGTCCACCAGGAGAGCCAGGAGAGCCAGGGCGCCTCGGTCGCATGGGTCCGAGGGGCCAAATTGGCCCACCCGGACCTATTGGCCCCCCGGGGGAGAGAGGGGAGGCAGGACCCCCTGGGTTAGCCGGGTCAGGAGGATACAACGGACCCACGGGGGGCATCAGCGCAGCCACGTACAACACTGTCCCCAAGATTGCCTTTTACGCAGCTCTGAAGAAACAACAAGAAGGCTACGAAGTGTTGAAATTTGACGACGTGGTCACGAATCTTGGAAATCACTACGACCCATCCACGGGGAAGTTCACGTGTTCGATTCCGGGAATTTATTTCTTTGTTTACCACGTGTTGATGCGCGGTGGAGACGGCACCAGCATGTGGGCTGACCTAGTCAAGAACAACCAGGTAGGACCGTTTATGGAGCCTTATCATAATGTATGTTTTATATTCAGTTAAAGCAGGAGTCTCGTGCCATTGTTTCGTTATCTCTTGCAGTAAAACACCTTTGGTTAACAGTTGGCTGCGTCCCACGGCCTTTTAAATTTCCTTTACATGTCTAAAGTGGTAAATAAGTCCTATTTACGAGGAGATATTTACGTTTTTTAACCCTGACATGTTAAAGAAATGCCATATTAAATATTTTTTTGTTAGATCTCAAATTGGGAAAATTAATTATTGTGTTGTTAAATTAGACCACTAGGTAGTGAAAAATCAAGACACTTTAAACAATAAATAATACACATTTATTGATTCTAATAGGCTTGATTTGGATTCCAATCATGCATGTCTATGCTTTTTTTAATGAATCTCCCAGATTATGTCAAAGTAAAAAATGTGTGTATTGAGGAACCTTAAGAGTAAATGGTTTGCATGCGGCAGAAAGCCCACCTCTTCCTGAACCAGATGTCCCATCGTGTGAAGGTGCGGGCCAGCGCCATAGCGCAGGACGCCGACCAGAACTACGACTACGCCAGCAACAGCGCCGTGCTGCACCTGGAGCCTGGCGACGAGGTGTACGTCAAGCTGGACGGCGGCAAGGCGCACGGCGGGAACAACAACAAGTACAGCACCTTCTCCGGCTTCATGGTGTACGCCGACTGACGTGGCTAAACGGCTCCGGGGTCACGGATTGTTCATTGACTTGACTTTTAACCGGATAGTGTAATGACTGATGAAGAGATGAATGATAAACATGTGACTATTCTTCTATACCT
>OLKM01001758.1:44667-67167 GCA_900291075.1 Melanogrammus aeglefinus | reverse complement strand
ACATCCTAGTAAGATGATTACAAGGCAAACTTTTATTTGTGAATCCCCACTTTTGGAATTGCAGAATCACGTTTGGAGTGATTTTATAAGGGCTGTTCAATGATTACTGCCAACAATGGTTGACTAAAGTCTAAACAATAAAGTGGTAAAACTGACCTCTTTCTAGGTGCAGTTTAGATAACAAGGTGGCTGTTATTAAATAGACAGAAAACGAACACAACATGACAAAAAGTCAAAAAGCAAAACCTGAACAAGATTCAACACGGCCCGAAACACAAGACATTACAACACAATTTGTATTTATTTAGGATCAAATACATTTCGCTCCAATGCCGGATAAAACCCATGCAAATAGCGTGGGTTGGGCTTCACACCTGCGGTGCCCTGGTAATCATCCTTCACAGGCCATCACAGGCCTGTGGTGGCCTCTCTCGATGGCCAGGGTGTGCTCACTGAGTCTAGGTAGGCCTACAGTAAAGGATTTCCTTAGTTTTGTATCAGTCACAGTTAAATGTGCTTACTAGGGTAGTCTACCAAGAGGTTGTCAAAATTAATATGAGTTAATAACATAATGCATAAATTTATTACTTTTAACTATTTAACTATTACGTATTTAAGTGCTCTCGTAGTTCATTGTCGTGAAGCGTACATGGGTCGTCCGAGGTTCCGCGATGTGTTCGTCTAAAACTTACAACCTAAAATATGCCATCGCTTTCTGTGATAAGTTGCTCAACTTGTGATGTTCTGATATAATATAAACACTAATTTTGACTAATATTGTCAGAAGGAACAGCGCCTCAAATGAAAGTATGGGCGTTGACAATAAGCGAATGCGCGTTCACGCGAAGGGGGGGGTTGGCTATGCATATGCGGGTGGCGGGGGGGGGGGGTCGAGATTCGGCACAACACTGGCATGAAATAAAGATTTTGCGGAGAAAAAAATACCATTCTGGCGGCCGGACTCAACAGCGCCATATGCTGTTGTGTAGTGTGAATCACAGGACATTTGTTTGTCACCTGAGTTTGGCACTAATTTTCCGCCTCGCTGATCCACACACATGCCTTAAGATCCACGCACAACTTTCAGTTCTCCGTACTTGTAGAATTGTTTTTTGTACTTGAAGAATATTATTTTGTAGGCCTACTTGAAAGATTTCAGTTTGTACTTGGAGGATATTCTTTTGTAATTGAAGAAATATGTTTCTGAGTGTGTGTGTGTGTGTGTGTGTGTGTGTGTGTGTGTGTGTGTGTGTGTGTGTGTGTGTGTGTGTGTGTGTGTGTGTGTGTGTGTGTGTGTGTGTGTGTGTGTGTGTGTGTGTGTGTGTGTGTGTGCGCACGCGTGTGTGTGTGTGTGTGTGTGTGTGTGTGTGTGTGTGTGTGTGTGTGTGTGTGTGTGTGTGTGTGTGTGTGTGTGTGTGTGTGTGTGTGTGTGTGTGTGTGTGTGTGTGTGTGAATCGTTGTGCGTGAGTAAAACACGTTTTGTGTGTGTGTGAATCGTTATGCGTGAGTAAAACACGTTTTGTGTGTGTGTGGGGTTTTGGCATGATTCTAACTCCAGGTAACAGGTAAACCAGCCATCAAAACACGTTGAAGGTGAGAGCTGTGACATGGCAAGGCAATGCCAATACCACCTGGACGATGTGGTACCATTCTACTGGGTTTGTTCAACATCTCCCAGTGCTGGTTGGGGGAGGAGCCTAGGAAAACCACTTCGGTGTCGCATGGTCTACTACCACAGGGAACTTTTTTAGTCCATTAAAAGATTAAATATGACAAGTTGGGCCCGACTTGCAGGCCTACATATATAATCCTTCACTATCCTTCACTATATAACTATACACATTTGCACATGTCAAATTGAAACTTGCCATGATTTCATTCCATGTCTAACAAGTGCTGGTGCGGTCCTCGAATGGGTCCAGGGTATTATGTCTTTATTGGATAAACCTGCGCCAAAGGCAGGACTCACTTCTTTGAGCTTGCGGAAGGCATCTTTATTCAAAATGCATTTGCTTCTTCCAATGTTGATTTGAATCTTGATTGAAACGAAAAACTGCCAAAAATCTGATTTGGCATCGTTGTGTTTTTGTTGGCCCTGTTTAATCTTTCTGCTGTGGGTTCAAACCTGCTCCAGTGGCACTGCTGCATGGTGACTTATAAACCAATATGTGTAACCCATTACCATGCAAATGTTTGACCGACAATGGATAGCTGCTAGTGGAGAAAAAGCTAGACTGGTTGAACTTTGTGTCATACGCAGTGAGGAGGAATATTATGAGAAACAATAATATATCAAAATCAAAACATTTTTGAGCTTTGATGCAAAGGTTTTGAGTGTCAGAAAAATGTTACGTCAAATATAGTCAAACAATGTTTGACTATCTTTGTCTTTATACTTTTTTATCAAATATTGAGACAGTAAATCAGTATGATGTCAGGATGGCCGAGCGGTCTAAGGCGCCAGACTCAAGGTAGTACCTTCCATAGCATGGGGTTTCTGGTCTCCTAATGGAGGCGTGGGTTCAAATCCCACTTCTGACATATCTATTTCAATTTTTCCCTCTGGGGATCAATAAAGTATTTATCTATCTACAGGAGACTATCTTTTGGAGACTAAGCTTGACATGTGACTTCCTGGTAAACTTACGTTCATGCTTTCTTTTTAATGATTTTGGAAAATTTTGGAAAACTTGTTTCAGTTGCGGTATGTCCTTTCTCATTTCAACACAAAGAAATACATTTTGTTCCTGTATGCTCCCCTGATGGAGTCTAATGGTTGGCATGCAGTTCCAGAGAGATGAGGGGTCAGGCTCATCGATGACATGCTAGCACCCATGACAGGAGGACCCTGCTCCATGTCGCCTTGAGGTCAGCACCTGGGTCTTTGAGGAATGGTTACCCAAACCACTCTGCACTCACTCCAACACCACGCAGCAGGCACTACGACAAAAACATGAGTCATTGTTTAGTTGTCATACGTGTTCATGTAACAGTCGAAACGGATGGGAATTGTACACATGTCCCTCAAGCACTTTCAACAACATAATGCATGCATGTTACATTGTATTTGCAAATGTTGAGACACTGCCTGAGGTAAGAGTAGACCTGTGTGAGGATTAGAGTTAGATGTGAGAATGAAAACTGAACTGGTTTGGCTGAGGCGATGCAGGTAGACATAAACTCAAGTGACCTGAAAGTTGTACCTGTGATTCTAAATTTTCAGTAAAGGTTTAATTATATAGTTTGCAACTTTTAATAATGCATCATCTTCCTTGTGTATTTCCAGTAATGAGTCAGAAACTGGGTATAGTTCCCAGAATCTGCCATGGAGTCCAGTGAGATCTGCAGGCAAACTTGCATATTTTACAGGTTGCTTAACAGTTTTTAATATTAAACATAAAAAATAACATCATGCTAATTCGTTACTTTTGTTTAATTCAATCTTTATACTGAAATGGGGAGTAAATGGTGAATTAATGTTCAAATTGAGCTCAGTTTGATAATTGGTATGATAATCAGTTTACTGTGGTTTCTTCACACTGTGGTTTCTGGTCAAGCTTTCTAGAGCCACAACTCTTTCCCAGATCTCACGTGTTCCACCTCAGAATGCACCAATGTTAATTAATTATGCCAACTGAATGCCGTTGAGATGGGCCATGAGCCTTACCAGACCACCTTACTGCAGGCCTTTATGTGGCCCGAAGGCTTTTCAGATAATCATCTGATGCCAGATGTCATGCTATGTTCAGAACATAGCATGAGTTATACAAAGTTATACAGAATCAATAAAGAAAAACAAAAAATATATTAAACTTAACTTAATAAAATATCAACACCAAGAAATGCAGACTATATAACAATAATAAAACAACCAAAACGGCAAGGAGAAATCTGAAATCTCTAACATATACTAACACCAGCACATAAGTTATCACATTTTGACATGGATTGGGAGGTCAATAAGTGTCTTCTTACACAAAACTTTCCTCCTCCTTTTCTTTTTATTTCTCTCATGAAGCAATCCCGTTCATTGGCAAATCTATTCATCTGAAGGGCCCTAATCCTTGGAATGTGGTGTCCGAGCGACGAGAAGAATCCTGCCAATCGATGCCATGCTACACTCATGACCCACACCGTGCATGCTCCACATCAACGTCTGCCGCCCGCGCTATATAAAGGCCTGCGGGGGCTGTCGGGGGAACATGCCCCAAACGCCATTCATCAGCACACACCTCTACCTTGATACCAAGAAGAAGAAGGAGAAGACAGCGCAGCCATCATGTCGTCAGTGAGGACCCTGCTTGTGATCAGCGCCTGTCTGGTGGGGATGAGCCTTATCACCACCGGCCAGCCTGTGGATCATATGGAAGCCTACTGCAAGGTGGTCTGGTAAGCGTTCCCACGCCATGGCTTGTATTCGTTGAGTGACAGGAACACCTTGTTTCCTGAGAGTGGGTTGAAAGGGGGAAGCGTTCTATAGGTATAGGGTATAGGGTGTTCCACTCCCAAACGCGTCGTTGATTTTATAATGTCCTTGTAGGCTATTTGGATATCCTTGTGCCCAAGTGAACAAGACCATACTGACACAGATGAAGTCCATGGAGCAGTACAAGGTAAACCTCTTCCATTCAACCCATACACACTCACACAAACACACACGCACGCACGCACGCACGCACGCACGCACGCACACACACACGCACGCACGCACGCACGCACGCACGCACGCACGCACACACACACACACACACACACACACACACACACACACACACATATGCACACGCACGCACGCACGCACGCACGCAGGCACGCACACACACACACACACACACACACACACACACACACACACACACACACACACACACAGCACACACACACACACACACACACACACACACACACACACACACACACACACACACACACACACACACACACACACACACACACACACACACACACACAATGCACACACATATGCACACACATATGCACCATGCTGTTTTGCCTGAAAAATATCTCAGATGCAATTAAGTTATCCACCTATTTTTCTATTGTTAATACTTTTGACCCCGTCCAGCTTGGGACCGTGAATGCAGACCTTATTGAGGCCACTCACACTTCCGTCGGGGGTCAAATTCAGAAGCTCAACTTCACCTTGCTGGAAGCTGCCATGGACATGGGCTGCCGTGTTGGTGTGAGTGTAAACCTTTTTATATCCACTGAACACTGTAGAAATAAGCAGATCTTCTAGTGAAGATTTAAATGTGAATTTAATGCTAACCACTGAATCAACATGAAACCGCTAAAGCTGAAGGCTTTCTCTTTGAGATGTATTGACCCAGGAGAATAGGTAGAGCAGTGTTTAAAGTAATACTAACATAAACTAGTGTTCCAGATCTGACCATTGTTCCTACAACAGCCCACTTGAGAATATCTGCAGAGTATTTTCTGTAGGAGGCATCAATATTATCACCAACATCGACGTTTATCTAAAGATCTGATCTACCAGACACACAGCCATCACTAGTAGCTTAAAACATATATTAGTGAAACCCTTTCAGGCCATCACTATACGTGTTTACACAGAGCCACACATCCACCAAGGCAGCCCCATTCATTCTTCTGAAAATTGGCAGCGGTTCAGACCGTAGGATAGGGAGGACACATTTTAAAAAGTGTGTTTATTAGTTTATTTGTTAATTTTTTCGAAAGTGGAGCCAGCCTCTATTAAATATATATTTTATAAATATATGTATGACTTTGTTTTATAAATATATTATATATATATGATTTATTTATGAATACTTTATATTGAGGTTAAACTTCAGGTTCTTCATAAAATTGAAGGGGTCCGTCCCCTCCATCCCACCGGGATCTGTGCCCATGTACTGAGATGAGATTCTGGATAAATAAGGCACATCTATATATTGAGATGGATACATTTGATATAAGCAGCATCAATTAACTAGAAAGTATTGGCTTAATTTTTTATCAAGTATACCCTTGTGAAAACTCTTGTTCAAATTCACAAGTCATTGGGATTAACAATGTATCGGTTTCAAAAGTGTATAATCCAATGTATGATGCCTGACGATGTGTTTTTGCTAACGTGGTCCAGGGTTCATCCATGTCAGACTATTGGCTCAGCCTTCTCGATAATGGCACCAATTACTGCAATCTTCAAAATGTCATTAAGGGTAAGCGCTTAAGAAATGTATTCATGTGATTCATATTTAAATTCTTCTTCTTATTATTGTTATTTAAAAAGTATATTAGAAATATATATTTCTCCAACAGGAAAACATCCCTTCTCTTTTTTGTCCTTGTCTCGGTATTATATTTTAAAAAAAAATAAGCCATAAGAGATTGAATGCTGAACAGCTATGTTTATCAAAATAAGTGTCGCTTTAGTTGCTAGGTTACCCATAATGTTTTCCTTTTTTCCTCTCTGCGTAGGAAGTGGACTAATCAACGCCCCAGGCTATACAGAGTACACCAACGAGTGGGTGTGCCTAGGTTACGGACTGGCCTCTTGCAAAGTCTGAGCACCAGGTGTTTGCTGCCTGCAGGGGGCGCTCGCGTCCTCCCCGCTCCTCCGAATCTGGAACGAGCGAAGTCTTGTTTTGGGCACATACTGGGTGTGTGCTTCTATATAGAGCCATTAGCCATTCAAGCAGTCTAGTTACTCAAAGCTTTGTGTTTTAAAATAATGACCAATAAATTACAAAAAAGCATCATTTGGGATTCATTAATTTCTGTGAGTTTTGTTCTGCAATACAATGAGTGGTGAACTACATGTATGATGCAGAATGTGGTTGATGTATGAACTATTGGATAAATAGATACAGGTCAGCACTCTACCGTGCATCATGTAGTCATACCCTTGGGCATGGTAGGCCTACTACAGAGATTATCTTTTAGGTATGGTCTCTCTTCTTCCAATGGACCAACTCAGAAAAATGTTATTGAAGTGCAGGTCCAAACATTAGAGGGCTTTTCACTCCATTTGCGTTGGCCTAATGTTGAACGCCTAGGTCTAGGTCATTTTGGCAGTTTGTTACCAAGTGACACATTTCACACTTAGCCTATCTTCTATCAAATACGCATTTCTAAAAACTCTAAAACTATTTAAGCTGTGTTATCAAAGCTATGAGAAATGGACTTTGCTGAGCGAGCTTTCAACGCTGCTTGAAACATTGCTTTGACAGACCGTTCAACCGTGGTTTAATATCTTTCTAGCGGGGGTGAATAACAGTAAATAAGATAGGACAAGTGAACACATGCTTCTCAAGTAAATAAGATACAAAGCTGTACCAGGGCTCCAGTGAGGCTCGCTTGGGGAGCCAGTGCCCAGTCTATTGAACCAGAATGTCTTATCACCCAAACCAAACACACTTATCACATCTTTTTGTGTTAGAGGAATGGCAGAGAAAATTCGAATTTCATTCCACAACAGGACACCAGGACAACATGTTTTTCTGCTGAGTAACATTCACTCACAAATTAATTGTATTCAGTTAAACCAAAGGCGTGCGTTTTACAAATCATGTCGCTTTGTCCCTCTAAATTATTCAAAATCCTTCTCTTTTTTCTCTGCTGCATTGTATTGTTGCCTTTGCTTTATCTGTTTTCGATGACACACACATACATGCGCACGCGCCGCACACACACACCACACCCACACACAACACACACACACACACACACACACACACACACACACACACACACACACCACACACACACACACACACACACACACACACACACACACACACACACACACACACACAGTCAACAACAATCACTCCAAACAAATGAATCATTTAATCGTTTATTTATTGCACTTTACTGCATTTTGTTCAATATAAGCTGTTTAACTTCAGAACCACACAAATAGATAAAAAATATGTGGTCCCAAAGACATTTGTCCCAGAGGCCAGTGTGTGATTCAAGCAGGCCCACTCATTGGTCTTCACCACTAAACCCAGAGCCGAGTTATAAGTTACTAAAGAAAGAATAAATACACACTTAATAAACACTGCTGTGCACCACGTACCAGTATCAAATATCTTATTCACATGGCACACCACTGCTGCCCAAGACATGGGTGCGGAGACAGCGGTAGAAAGGCTTCTACTACGGTTCACGCGGCTGTCACCGCTCAGAGATTAGTGGGTGCAGTAATTGGCCCTCCATCATGGGAGTAGGCTGGTGAAGCACAGTGAAGACTACTCTGATAAAACACACCTGTGAAGCATCAGTCAAACATACAGTCAAATGTACCACCACGGGACGACGACAACAACAACGACAACACCGGTGATGGATTGTGTGTCTCCCAGTCCCGATGAAGCCACCGGGGATCCTGGAAGAGGTGAAGCTCAGCGGCTCCACCTGGAGGCCACCTGGCCACGGGGTTGTTCTGGACGCTGGTCGCTGTGGCTGACATGAGCTGGAAAGAAAGGCACAATATAAGTACAAAGGGAGGAAGTTGGACAACTTAATCCGATTTTACAAAATACCACAGTTCCAATGTCAAACTCAAAATCATAGCATCTATTTGTGCAATGCATCGACTACTGTTATTCTTCTATTCTATCACAATTATATTTCAAATTAGTTATCACCATATATTCAGGGGTGAAGGCTTTATTCTGGCAGCCCATTGAGCCTGAGAGAGTGACATGATGAGAGAGAGAGAGAGAGAGAGAGAGAGAGAGGATGAGAGAGAGTAGAGACGAGGATGAGAGAGAGAGAGAGAGAGAGAGAGAGAGGCAGAGAGAGAGAAGAGAGAGAGAGAGAGAGAGAGAGAGAAGCAAGGGGAGAGGAGGAGACACGAGATCGCTGATGAGGGTGAATACAGAATAAAGAAACCATTTCACCTTGACAATAGCACAGCCCTCCATGTAGCATCGATCTCTATAATCAGAAGTAGGACAGTTTTAATAGTCAGAATATTTAAACTATCATTATAAAAGACCAACATTTCAGCGCCCAACTGAGACAGTTTGGTTCTTACCAGGTGGTTCAGCACAGAGGGCAGCTAGTCGGTGGAGTACCTGGGCATGGTGATGCACTGCAGGCCACTGGGCCATGTGACTACACAACTCCCGGTCTCAATGCGAAAATACGTGGACACATTTCTGCGGACGTATTTTTAACTCTATTGTTTCGTTGAATCAGGGACAACGTATCTTCAAAATTTTTTGTCCAATAAGCTACAATTTCTAAAAGCGTGTACCAGCGTGATCCCGAGGGGCATACGTCACGCTTCCGGCACATCTTGGACTTTCGCGCAGCATTGTCTGTGATACTCACAGACGCAGCTTTTGGCACCCGTGTTCTACTTCGGCCTTGATCTGAGAAATTGTAACAATTCCACGGATATAATTAAGATCAGGTGCGCTGCTCTGTAGGCCAAACCGCAAAGAAACAAGGGTCTGCTCAATCCTGTTCTTTAAATGGGACGTTCTTGAGTTTATTGTACTATTGCCATGCTATTTCGCCTTGGTTTCTGTTGTGTCTAGTGTCGATATGAAAGCCTGCGTGATCGCATCTGCTAATCTTAGTGTCTTGAGAGGACGTTGCCATGGGAGCAACTTGTGTTTTGTTTTTTTTCGGTTGTCGTTTTTTTTTTTTTTTTTTTTTTTTAATTTTTTGTTTTTTTTGAAAATTGTTGCTTTTTGACCGAAAATTTTGAAAATACCGTGTCCCTGATCACGACATAGATAAATAACGTGACAGTGGAGTCCAGCATATTTTCGGCGCAGACCGGGTGCTGACCACATCTTGTGTGATGGTTTCATGGCTGCTTCATCATACAAGATATTTCTTCATAGTTCATAATTTCCACATGCATTTTTTCGCAAAAATACTGAGGGAATCGAGCTGATGATTGCCTCCGTGGTGCGTGTCTTTTTGACCGTATTGAGAGATCTGTAGCACTGTACAGACCACCAACGTCTACTCAAACCTTTTTTGTGAACTGAGGGAAAGATAAGGTTGATACTGTGCCAGAGGGAGCCCGAGAGCTGAAACACAGTTCTATATTTTCTTACAACGTTCACCACCAACACGCAACCGCACTCAGCAGTGTAAGATATGATGATAATGATAGTATGATGATGATGATGATGATGATGATGATGATGATGATGATTATCATCATCATTATAGTAATTATAGTTGGCCCCACAAGACTAACAAGAGACAGAATTTTTTGAACCTTTTGTAGCGTGAGACATTCGCAGCAGAGAGTGAAAACTGTTTGGTTCTGCATAGTCTATCCGTAAATCGCTCTACAATGTCTTTAGAATATACGTAGTAAGGTATATTCAGCATACTTGGGTTAAAAATACATTGGTCTTGTGCCCCGGGAAGTAGTGCTATTATGGGCCTTTCAGAAAAATGTGACTTTAGATTCTTGTGAAATATATTCTGTAATCCATATAGGAGTGAATATGTCTCCAATAACGAGATCACTAGCAATTTAGCCTTTTATTGAAGTTGAGGTGTTTGTATACAATGGTGAACAGGATGATCTTATGTGAAACACGAAGTTTTGAAACGATGTCATTATCATTAGCTCGGTGTGAAAGCCATGAGATATTATGTAAGCATAAAGTCATTCTGATGGTGTGAATGTCGGCTCTCATCATCCGCTTGCATGATGTATCGTGACGGGAGCACACAACAGCTACACATACTCTATGTACCATAAGAAATAAACAAACACATTCACACACAGACACACATACAGACACACACATAAAAAGACACCCACTACATCTATTAATCTACGAAGTCGAACCATATCACACCTTTTACTCTAATACATACTATACGCTGAGGTATGCACACAAATAGAACACCACAGCATATCACTCAATCGTCCTGTTCTGCAGTGATGATAGCCCGCCTATCTTCGATTCTTTGACTATATTAATTTTGTTCAACGAATGACCATTAGCGAGGCCTTCACATGGATCCTTATTTCGAGCATGGGCTTATATTAACTTAGAGAGTGTACTTATGAGCAGAAGGCTCTAAGTCACTAGCGTAGTCGTCCGGGCCTGCCAGCTTCTCACTCGTCTTTCTGTCGTTTCCTTGTGCTTTCAATCCAAGATGCATGCACGCAACAACTGCTCAATGATGGAGAAACATGGTAGGGAGCAGAGAGTTCTTCGAGTCCGTTGCAATCTCAGATGTCGCTCTGCCGTGAGTATCTGGCGCAGGTCACAGCTGATGGGATCGGTTCAGCCTGGTCCTGGGGGCTGCACTGGGGTCACTCACAGCTGCATGTGTCTTCTGACTGGTAGTTCCATGGTTTCATAAGTGCTTTGCACCTCCCTTGCTCCACTCGTAGTCTGTTGGGGGTCTTCCAGGTTGGCCGTGGGAGGTCAGTGCCCGCTGGCGAGGCATTCAGTCGGATTGACTCCTCTCTCGTCCAGTCACGAGCTCGTGTGTTGAGCTGGTAGCATTCATCTTTACAGATGTTGGTCCTTGCTGCTTGCTGTTTCTATATTGGTATGAGTCTGGTTGTATTGAATTATCACATGTGTGAAATGTTCCAGATTTGAACACATGGTGGTGTTTCAGCCTTATTAGACGGGTGTCTGCTTCACCCTCACGTTACTTCAGACTGACCTCAAACTGAATTTGATGATGGAAATGGCATAGTTTTATATACGAAACATACAACTGGCATGACGTTGCAGACTGGTAGTAATATGTATCTCTAAAGTACCAGATGGCCTTAATGCTGTGCATTATCTATAAAGACCAAGAGTTATGTTAAAAAGATCACAAATTTCAAAATAAAATGTATTGTTATTGCCAATGTTTTAATTTTAATTTAATTGAATTCTATAGTCATAGTAGTTGGTGCCAGTTGTGTTAAGAATTGACCAAAAGACTGTATTTAGTTAGAACCTGTATCATTTAGAACACATTCCCAGCCAGAGAGCACAAACTGTTTTGTCTGCAGTATTTCTTAGCTCTACAATATTTTTTGGCAGTAGGCTTTATGTTTTAAAATATGTTCTTTAGAATGTACATAGTAAGGTGTATTCAGCGTGCTTGGGTTAAAAATACATTGATCTTGTGCCCTGGCAGGTAGTGCTATTATAGGCCTTTGAACAAAATGAGACTATAGGTTTATATGAAACATATTATTTAAGTCATATAGCGTCTATATGTCTCCTCAGAAGATTTGGCCAATTTAGCCTTGCATATGGATGAGAAACATGATTAGATCTCTTGATTAAAACACAAGTTTTAAATGGTGTCATCACCATCATCAGCTGGTGGTGACAGCCATGAATGATTACAGTATGTGAGCCACCTCAGATCCCCTTCCCACCAACGCTGCCTCATTCATCTGAGGTGAACCTGTGCTTGTGTGTGTTGGGAGCAAAATGAACACACACACTCAAAAACCCACGCACACACACACACACACACACACACACACACACCACACACACACACACACACACACACACACACACACACACACACACACACACACACACACACACACACACACACACACACACAAACACACACACACACAACACAACACACACAAACACACACACACACACACACACACACACACACACACACACACACACACACACACACACACACACACACACACACACACACACACACACACACACACAGACAAACACACACACACACACACACACAGTTTGTGTATGAGTGGGTGTATTAATAATATAAATGCTGAGTTTATGCACTCAAATGTATTGACACATTTCCTACTTTAAGGTGATGCTGTTAAGATAGGAGATTTTGAGTGTAATTAGTTAAAAATGGTTTGAGACAACAATCTGACAACTCCCAGGTCAGTCCTGACCAATCAGAAATGAGCCGGGAACGAATCTCTCTTGCTTGAGAGCCCAGGGTTCATGAACGTAACACTCGCTCAATGGGGGTAAACGTGGGAGGGTGCAGAGAGGGAGACTTTTATTGGTTGAGTAGGTTCAAAATCGTACTATGCTCTCTCTTTACAACCCTCAAATCTCTCCTAAAGCACCTTTAAAGCATGTGTTTGTAACTGTCTTGTTGCTGCCTTACGGCGTGTTGTATTGAATAAGAACACAGGACATTCCAGAGTTGAACACATGGGGGCGTTTCAGCCTTGTTAGACGGGTCTGCATTGATTTCTACTTTGCCCTCACCGCTTTACTTCAGACTGATGGGGAAATTACATAGTTTAATGATATGAAAAAATAATGTATGTATTTAGATGGCATTTCATTGAAAGCTAGTAGTAATAGAAGAGTATAGCTTTACTGTCCCAGAGTTACAATCAGGGTTACACATAGTAACCACACAGATACCAAGGACAGATTCACCTATCACCAGCCAACATAAAAATCCAAAATCAAAAGAAACAACACAAACACATAAATGTAACACAACTTGAGTGTCCAGCAGCGCCCGGGGCGGTGGTTTTGAGGACATCCTCTGGCCGCTGGCACAAGGACAGCCCATATCTTTTAGTAGCACCTCTGGGGAGCCCCCCCACCACCCCCCCACCACCCTGCTGCCAGGGGTTAAAAACAAGCTCACAAAGCAAGGGCTGCTCGGCGCGCCCCATCCTTTGTTAGGATTTATGATGATCTGTGATGCTCCCAAATGTCGAGGTGCTCTCAGTAAAACCACGTCAGCTTTCTTAGACGTTGACGAGGGGAGCGAAAGCCAAACAGGGTTGTATAGTTAGATCCGGAGCCCTGGGCAAACTGTGTTTTTGTATGAGGGCCTTGCTGCTGGGTAAGCTGAACTGATCTTTAATGTAGAGATCCATAATTTCAGCCTTTTTATTAATTAATATTTAAAAAGAAAATCTATGCTGTTTTGTGGAATTATACACTGCTGCTCTACGTTCAGCACATTTCACATTGATTGTATTTTCAATTCATATTGTGTGTAATAAATTGTAAATGCAATTCCCGGACATAACGCACTCACGCGTGCACGCGCATACCATGCGTTTGTGTGTGTGGTGCGCACAAAAAAAAGCTACGTGAATCTTTGTCGCAAGCATCTCTGACAGGACATCTTCCGGTGAAATGGGGTTGGCTTGGATGGATGCTAGCATGCTTGCAATAAGCTTCCAGGGAGAGAGAGAGAGAGAGAGAGAGAGAGAGAGAGAGAGAGAGAGAGAGAGAGAGAGAGAGAGAGAGAGAGAGAGAGAGAGAGAGAGAGAGAGAGAGAGAGAGAGAGAGAGAGACAGAGAGAGAGAGAGAGACAGATAAAGACGTAGAGGGACAGAAGGGGAGAGAGAGGATTATCATCTCATGTGAAGGAAATTCCTAGTCCTCTTTTCTTATGCATCTCTTGTCAAAATCAAATATCAAATGTCAATACAGCAACTGGAGGCTGGAATCAAAAAAAATCATTCCCTCCTTCCAAGATAGATTTGCAGAAAGCATTAGGCACCAATTGCAGGGTGGTCATTGCCCTGATGGAGGCAGTCTGTCCCCTGATAAAGGGGGTAGGTCTGGTGTTGGCAGTGTGAGCCCATTCCTGCTCTCTCTCCTTTGAGGCAACCAAACAATGTATACTTAAATGATCAATAACAAAAGTGCTTAGTGTCAGAATGTGCTTTAGAAAGTGGATTCCCATCTCCATGCCTCATCTAACATGTGACTGCCAGAAAGAATCCGACCTGAACTAAACCACCCCAACAACGTCTGAATGACACTGTTTTCCTTCTGTTTTCACCTTTGCCACCTGCCTCTTTTCCTGTTCTCTTTCCCCATGCTTGTATGTGATCTCATTACACAACATGAAGTGAATGCCATGTGTTGATGGACAATGATTGGTCTAGGCCTAATTGATTAGGGGAATTGATTGCCTCATTGATTGCGTCTCTTTGGGCTGATTGGTATTAGTGACTGGTAGACTATAGTTAGGTTCTGATCCCCCTGTTCTGCTAACATATAGTGCCAGGTCCGGTGTAAGACTAACTCGTGTTCCTCCAATGAAAGCTTTAAGATATTGTTCATCAACACACATGCTCAAACACATACAGACACACACACACACACAGACAAACACACACACACACAGACAAATACACACACACACACACCACACACGCACGCAACGACACACACACGCACGCACGCACGCACGCACGCACGCACGCACGCACGCACACACACACACACACACACACACACAAGCACACACACAATGAAAATCCTTGAAATGGTCTCATTACACGGTTGTTTAACCTGCACTACTAACATTTTACGAAGCACACAATGAAGAATGTCAAAGTAAACAAACATATTGATGTAGGCCCTCATGCAGAACTTTTTTTAAAACAATTTTCTTTACCATGAAATTAACTTATTAGGGTTTTTTTTTTCTTTGCTTCCTTACTATTTAGACGAAACAATTTTCATATTTTCACTTTTTCAAGTGTGTGAAGCACCTAAAAGAATAAGCCGTTATTCTGATGTGAAATATCAATGGACTAATCCAACATAACATTGCTGAGACATTGCTCAAACGGTGCATGCAATATCGACAGTCTGCTTCATCTGCTGGCTATCGCAACTAAACGAAGATCGTGGCTTTTTTAGCTACTGGACCATCTCACTGCTTCTCATACCAATGAGTACGTTTAATGACTCAAGTGCCTTCCGGGGAGAAGGGATGAAAAAAAGCAATATATTTTTTTAAAATCGGCCTTGCGTTCTGCAGCTTACATAACATACATCATCAATCAACACTGTGTGTGTGCATGTGCATGTGCATGTGTGGGTGCATGTAGGGGTGTGTGTGTGTTGTGTGTGTGTGCGCGCGGATGTGTGCGCGCATGTGTGCGCGTGTATTCATACGTACATGCAAGCAAGTGTGTGGGTGTGTGTTTGTGCCTGTGCGGAATCACAGTGCCACTTTGTGTGTGTGTGTGTGTGTGTGTGTGTGTGTGTGTGTGTGTGTGTGTGTGTGTGTGTGTGTGTGTGTGTGTGTGTGTGTGTGTGTGTGTGTGTGTGTGTGTGTGTGTGTGTGTGTGTGTGTGTGTAGGCTTGATTGCGGTGATCGCCGATAGCCACCCCAGACAGCCTCCCCACTCCCACGTCACTGCATCTTGGCTGTATCGACTGGCTTCTAATGGGCCCTTCCACTTCCATTAGTGACACTTAAAATTAGCCCTTAATGGCATAACAGCATGTGTCAGGGCAGCAGGTTTAAAGGGGCCCTCACCACAGTCGGCACATAACAAGGACCTGGGCAGGATTGGGCCCGGTTGCCTTTACACTTGCAGCAGCCCCTACATTCAATACCTCGTGGCTTAAGTGGCAGGCTGCCCGTGGGGCCGCGGCCATGGATTGGTGGATGGCAGGAGGAAGCAGTAGACTGCTTTCTATGCTGTTGTTTTATAAGGATTGTATGTACAAGTGTTTCTTTTATTTGCACTGATTTTAGAATAGGTTCAAGCCAGGTGAGTGTGAAAGCGATCGTCTCAAGGCGTTGTACCGTCCTCGTAATTGAAGGGTGTGGATACACCCTTGCATTGATTTAAGATTTGTTTGTATATCCGTACAACGACGGCCACTGTAAAGTTGTTATAGTCTGTTTTTGCTCAATGATAGGCTGTTAAGTTGATAGTTGTTGAAAGGTCTCAGGCTTAACCAATATCCTTTAAAAGTGATTGCTGATGTATTTTCTAGAATACAGTTAGTGAGAGAGAAAGGAGCTGCTGCATTTCGAAAACCCACTTTAGGAACCCCTTCTTGCCCCCCGCATACACCTTCTTCCCCTCAATAAACCCCTTCTTGCCCTCAGTAATTGCCTTCTTACCCTCAGTATACACCGTCTTGCCCTCAGCATACACCTTCTTCCCCTCAGCATACACCTTCTTGCCCACAGTATACACTGAAGGCCTTCAGTTGTCATGGAGATGCTGTCTAGGTGTGACCCCTGAAGACCCCTAAGACGGCGGACAGGACAACTGAAGGCAGAGGGCGTTCTATATCAGCCCCTGGTTCTGCTGGACTACAACACCCATCAGCCACTGGGGCAGTCACCCAGTGGATTGGACTGTGTTGGTGAGGGCAGCTAAAGAGTCAATATACCTAGTACGTAGTTCTGGAACTAGGTGATGACACCATTTTGACTCTCTTTATAAGTTTAAACATTTCAAAACAAATGTTTTACGGCGGCTTTGATCTGAAATTGCTTGAAGAAATTTTCCTTAGGCAGTATCATGTACATGAATGGTTTTATTTTGAGTCTATTTCAAGTAAACATGGAACAGCAACAATGCCTTACAGTTGCATTATAATATGAATGGTAGGCGACCACAGGCCATTTAAAGACGGTTTTGCCCAGGAACCACACATACTCTCAGATTGACGCATGCCTCTTAGATTTAAACATGGACGATGGCCCATCAATTTCTTTCATCATACAGTTGAAATTGAAATATTTACACATTATTACACCCTTACTCACACTTTCATCCCCGGACACAGACACACAAATGCATATTTTCCATATCTGGCACGCTCAGTCAAGGCTACAAAAAAAACCCCATCAGTAATAGATGAATGACTTTTCAAATTAGAATTGGGGTTGACACACTTCTTTGCCCGGTCCTGCAGAAGACGGCTATACTTGGAAAGAGGGGAAAGAAAATGAAAAGGGAGGAAAAGAGAAGAATAGGAGTGCCAGAGTTAGAGGGAGGCCGCTAATTGTGATAAATGTGTGAAGGCAGTCTCCGAAAATATTTTTGGCTCCTGCTTATGAAGACCGAAGCAACAGCCCATGGTGGCTCTGGATAAGTCGCAGCTTGCGTTGCGTTGGGGTGGGGGGGGTGGGGGGACTCAGGAGATGGAACAGATGTAATGGGTGTAGTGAGAGAGGGGTTTGAGATGGCTGAAAACCATCATGTGACTGC
Organism: Melanogrammus aeglefinus; assembly: GCA_900291075.1. NCBI lineage: Eukaryota > Metazoa > Chordata > Actinopteri > Gadiformes > Gadidae > Melanogrammus > Melanogrammus aeglefinus. The sequence continues at coordinate 49,208 of OLKM01001758.1, read as the reverse complement.
CATGGAAACATGGCCCATCCCCAGAAAACAGCAACAAAAACAGAAGCCATTGTCTTTGGAAGTAAAGATAATATTTGGTGCGCTATTACTTCTTCGCAATGTCAGCAAATCTTTTTTTTTTTACAGGGTTCCCGATTTGAGAAGCACAGCTCGAGGGCGAGTTCATTAAAAGGAAAGGAGTAGCCTATGTCTAATTCATCCGCTTGACAGCAGCTCTAGAGGCGTGCAGAGACGGGAATACTTCCCTCTCGGCTGTCTGGCTTAATTGAGTTCATTTTCAAGATACAGAAAAAAAGAAAAGAAAAGAGAGATTAAAGCAGATACATAATGTACACACAGGTCGGACCGAGGAGTGTCTCGTCCTCAAATCCTCTCCAGATCTCTCTCCTTCCTTCTCCTCCTCTTGGAGACGATGTTGACCTCACCTCACCCCCCTCTCTCCGTCTCAGCCGAGCAGACGAAGAGTTCCGAGAGTTTTTAATGCAAGAGTCTGACGCCTGGGTCAAGGAGGCAGCCTCAATGTCCAGCACGCCTTCCTGCACCTTCCAATGTGCAGTACTCAAGGAAGGTTTTTTTTTTTCAATGTTTTAATCGCACGGACACCACTGACAGAGTCCCCCCCACCCCCCTCCCCAACCCTCCCCAACCCTCCCCATCCCTCCTATACAAGTTCATTGATTTGAGTCCGGCTCAGTTCGTAGTGTAGCGTTGTCGTGTCCCCCCCCCCCCCCCCACGGTCCTCACACCCACTCTTGCATGGAGCGCTTGCAGTACAGTATGTGGCGCTGTGTGCTCTTCCTCCTGAACTGGAAGACGGTGTACAGCAGCACCATCATGCACAGCGCCAGCACGCACGGGATGGCGATGGCCACGGCCTTCTCCGTGCCGCCCGACGCCGGGTCCAGCTTGGGGACGATGTCGACGTCACCCCCGCCCCCGCCGCCGCCGCCGCCGCCACCGCCGCCGCCACCGCCACCGCCTCCACCCACGCCGCCGCCGCCGCCACCATCGTAGTGGCGCTCCTCCACCATTGGAGGGCTCCAGTCCCAGTCGTGGTCGGCGGGCAGGCCGTCGCAGCCCATGAAGTCCCGCAGGATGGAGCGCGGGTAGCTGGGCTCCACGCGCAGCATCTGGTTGTTGAACTTCCAGTACTCCTTGCCCTTGTAGAAGTAGGTAAAGCCTGGGGGCCACACAGAGGGAGAGGGCATTGGGTTCCCCTCATTCGCACAGTGCGACTAGGTAGTGGCCATATTGTGGGGAGTGGGATGTCGATGGGTGGGGATGGTAACCGATAATATCGATTTTTTCTTTCGACATTATAGTGCTCTTGGACCAAGAATTTCAGGAAAATGTCTTGGTAGCAACTCTTTGCGACGGCTGTGCTTAGTTAGCGGCCCTGGTCGCTAACAGTGACGAGGGCAGTTCATTTGTGCTATTTTTTTGACATGGTGTGTTTTGGGGTTTTTTGCACTTAGATTTCATCCTTTTTTTTTATGAAACTTTATAAGAATATGTCAATGAAACTTGAATTTGAAAGCATGGTTGTGTTCCTTTTAGCCTCCCAGTTTTAAAGGGTTTATTTTTTACGGTTTAATGAGGTGAAGACACGGAGTTGAGGTCTTCAACCTCCAAATCCACCAACGTCTAAGAGTTTTGTTCTCACCTATAGTCTCGAATAAAGTATCCGAAGTTTAGAATATAAGTTATTATTACTTTTTTTGCTACATTGTGTTGTTGTTTTTTTTATCTCTCCATTAATTCCCCTAAAAATGAATAACATGCATGGCTTTATCTCAATTGACAGAGGCGATGTTGAGCCGTAGAGAAGGACAGTGTTCAGGATCTGACTCATAATTTAACCGTCAAATAAAAACACTTTAAAGGGCAATTTGATTACCCTGGAATGGTAGAATATCATCCAGGGGGAACAACCATGCTACGATAATTAGAGACCTTGCATTAGAACTAACACAGTAAGCAAAATATTGGTTACGCTTGTAAATGGAGCAAGCGTCTATATCTTAACAGCAAATACACTTGCATGGTGGGAGGAATTAATTTAACTTTTTTAAGTGTTTGTTAAGCATTAACTTAACTACATAATTGTTATATTATCTATGGGACCGCCTCTGGTCTTAATATAACTCACTTAGTTGGGCTAATTTGTTAAGAGAGTCACAAGATCAATCATCTGTTTATAATGTAGTAAAGAGTAAAGATCCTGTACTCCTTGTACAGGATAGTTTGTGTAGGTGGTGCTTTGTTATTCTTCCATCTAACGCTGTCACGTAATTATGAGAAAGGCTCTTAATATATAAATACACATATTTTGTTACCTTAACAAACCCAGGGTTGGCTCACTATGGTATCAAATGTGCCGTTCCATGTTTGGGTCCTCTTTTGCTTAACATGTAAGAGTATATTATGTTCTAAATGTACACTGTTATTATCATTTTTAAATAAACCTTACACAAAATGAAGGCTGCAGGGTGTGTAAGTAAGTTATCAAGTTGTCGTGGCTTGCGGTGGCCAGATGTACACACGGACTGTGTCACCATAAAGGCTCAACATGTGACGTGCTCCCGCTAGTTTATGTAAGATGGATTAAGAATGGCCGCTGATACATCCATCACTTGTGCTGTTACTGCTCCCTTAAAGGAGGCTGGGGGATTTAACTGCTCACTCTCTCTCACCATTCTCTAGCTTTACGTTCTCTACTGACCAACTGACCGTTATGGATAGTCTTCATTATTAACGGCTGTACAGGCCTGTGTAATAAAGTATAATGGGTCCCAGCTTATACAAAGCCTCCCTGTTTATAACGACGATCCAACGTGTGCTGAACTCTGACCTTTTTATCCCGAAGCGCGTGGGTTTGAGCACCGCCGCGTGCGTCCTTTAGGGGGCACCGTAACGGCGCTAGCCTCCATGCAGTGCTGGTGACATGGAGCGCGAGAGAGTAAAAAAAGGTACACATACTCATACCATTGGCCTTGTCCACGAAGGCGCCCTGGGGGGAGTCCGGGATGCCCTTCCACACGCCGATGGGTTTGGGGTAGCCGGGGTCCATGGTGCGCATGTCTTCATTGTACCTCCAGTATCTGCAGTGGGGAGAACACAGCCACCATCAACACACTCAGCTCCACAAAGAACTAGACATATAGTATGTATAGATGTACAATTATGTTTACAGAGAGAAAACAAAGTCTCACTCAAACACACACACATACACATAAACACACACATACACACACACAGACACACACACACACACACACACACACACACAAAAACACACCCCCCCCACACACACACACACACACACACACACACACACACACACACCACCACACACACACACACACACACACACACACACACACACACACACACACACACACACACACACACACACACACACACACACACAAAGACACACAGACATAACCTTACAGAACAGTATAAGAAGGACATTCGTTAATCTGCCTTGTCTCTCTCCCTCTTTATAGGCCACATTTTCTTTAATCTTTCCAATGTTTCTAACTGTCTTTCAGGCCTATGACCGTAACATCCAGACCAATCTCTAAGACAGAAGGCTCCTATCACTAATTCATGGAAAATCATCCATGTAGTTCAACATTACATCATGATGTCAAGTTAGTTAATGTGGAGCAAACTGTCACTCAAAATAGATATTCCTAAACTCCATGTACTCTCGGGTCTCAATTACTCCACCAGGGTTAGGTAACCCTCCAATTAGGCTGAACGGTAACAGCTTTGTGTGTGCACGTGCCACGTCGGCCTCATTACATCACATATAGGTCAACGGGCCTTGTGGCCATTTTGGTTCTAAACACTAGGTGGGTGGGGGGGGAACTGAATGCGCAATTCCACATTCAGTTCCCCTCCCAAACTCAGCTAGTGTTTAGAACCGACACGAACCAAGATGGCGGCTAGGTCATCAATAAGGGTTTCAAAACTTTCCATCAGCATCCAGAACAGGGTTCAGAACAGGGTCCAGAACAGGGTCCAGAACAGGGTTCAGAACAGGGTCCAGAACAGGGTCCAGAACAGGGTCCAGAACAGGGTTCAGAATCAGAACAGGCTTCAGAATAGGGTTTGGATCAAGGTTCGGAACAGGGTTCAGAATTAGAACAGGGTTCGGAAGAGGGTTTAGAACAGGGTTTAGAAGAGGGTTTGGAACAGGGTTCGAAGCAGGGTTTAGAACAGGGTTTAGAACAGGGTTTAGAACAGGGTTTGGAACAGGGTTTGGAACAAGGTTCGGACCAGGTTTCAGAATCAGAACAGGGTTCAGAACAGGGTCCAGAACAGGGTTCAGAACAGGGTTCAGAACAGGGTTCAGAACGGGATTCAGATCAGGGTTCAGAACAGGGTTCAGAAGAGGGTTCAGATCAGGGTTCAGAACGGGATTCAGATCAGGGTTCAGAACAGGGTTCAGAACAGGGTTCAGAAGAGGGTTCAGATCAGGGTTCAGAACAGAGTTCAGATCGGGGTTCAGAACGGGGTCAAGATCAGGGTCC
>OLKM01001758.1:30000-32500 GCA_900291075.1 Melanogrammus aeglefinus | reverse complement strand
CTAATGGTACTCCTTTATCGTTATCCAATATGTGTGTGGTCGGTGTGGTGGCTGTGTCAAAGGTTAACCCAGAGTCTAATTCGTTTAAGGAATTTCATTCAGACTCAGGAACATCTCCCGCGGACATCTGCCGTCTCTCTGCATTCGGCACCACCTCCACTTTTGAACACACGACACGACACCCTAACGTTTTCATGTACGCACATTCGACGTGTCTCTCTGAGACCGTGCCGATGTTTTAAACCGTGATCGTCGTGTTGTGTACCGCTACGTCCCTGTGCTCGCAGGTTGGTGAGTGTGGCAGGAGGCTTCGGCGTTGGGGGGGGGGGGGGGCGGTGTCTACTCACTCCTTGGTGTGTTCATCCAGGGTCCCGGTGATGTTCAAGCCGTAGATGCGCTGCATGGCGGCGATGGCCGAGTTCATGGTCTGCGTGGAGCGCAGCACAGACATCCTGGGGTCGGTGTGAGGCAGGTAGCCATATTTGTGCAGCCATTCCTGGGAGGGAAGGATGGAAGGAAGACGAGACGACTCAGCTCATTCACTGTTAACAGTTTCTAGGTCAAAGTTAGTGGATGGAAAAGTGATGTCGTAATGAGTTTTGAATCTGTTCGGTGTTGCAGATATCAGGTCCGCCTTCTTAGAAAGCTGATGTCAGATTGCCCCTTTTTTTTTCTAAATCAAATGGTCCCATTTAAATGGTAGGAATTATTATACGCTGGTTACATTTTTACATGATTTCATAACAGGACACATACCGTTTCATACATTATGCTATCGTCAAATATTTATATCGCACAGTGTCATCCCATTTTATTCCACTACATTACAGCGACATTAAGTTTTGGCATTTTCTTGAGAAAGAAAACAATTCCGCTACAAGTCGGCCTTTACTGAAGCAGAGAAGGCCCTGTTCACAGGCAGAAAACCTCCCTACTCCAAACCTAAAAAAATAGGACTATTCAGCCTGATCTTCTCTTGCTGGATTAAATACACAGACAATACATTCTTCACATCTCCAGCCCACCACGGCGTCAGTGGTGGACCCCGGCCCCCGGCCCCCGGCCTGGCAGCAGCTGAGGCTGGGGTCCACCTTGTGTTTGGAGCTGTGTGACTTTGCTGCAAAGCGATCAGGACGGCGAGCAGTGACAGTTGCACCTGAGCACCGGCCCCTCCTCTCCACGCCATGACAGCCCATCAGAAACCCAATGGATTGTGGTCCATGCAATAGCAATACCAACCCCCCGTCCCCACACACACACACACACACACACACACACACACACACACACACACACACACACACACACACACACACACACACACACACACACACACACACACACAAATACACACAAGGTTGCACACACAAACACAAACACACACACACACACACACACACACACATACATACATATACACACAAACGTACACGTGCACACAATCACACGCTCAAACAACACACACACACACACACACACACACACACACACACACACACACACACACACACACACACACACACACAACACACACACAGACACACTTGGCCGCCCGTGATACCCCTAGTCTGATCCTGCTTGGGCAGCAGCAGTAACAGCATAGAAAGGGGTTTCCTTCCAGGGGTCATTGTGCACCCCTCAACCCCCCCACCACCAAAGCCATAACATGCCCCTCTGATATATCACCACATCTGTCCACATGACAACCAGCTGCCCTCCACACAGCCCGCGATCCAGCTAAGCTAATCCTACTCGTTCTCTCTCTCTCTCTCTCTCTCTCTCTCTCTCTCTCTCTCTCTCTCTCTCTCTCTCTCTCTCTCTCTCTCTCTCTCTCTCTGAGTATCTCTCTTCTCTCTCTCTCTCTCTTCTCTCTCTCTCTCTCTTCTCTCTCTTCTCTCTCTTTCTCTCTCTCTCTCTCTCTCTCTCTCTCTCTCTCTCTCTCTTACTCTCAGTCTCTTCTTTCCAGTGAGTATATTGTACGCACGCGCCTGCGCGCGTTTGTGTCCGTGTGTATGAGGGTGCGTGCACGAGTGTGTTTGTCCATAGAAGCAGATCGCACGGAGATATGACACTGAGCCATAAAATGAGATTACGATGGTTTGTGTGAGTGGCAGTGTGTTTGTGTGCTGGAGAGGTGGGGGCTGAAGAGGAGTGTGGTAGTAATTATTAAAGTAGTAGATATTTAATCATATTATGCCGCTTGAGACAGCCGATTTGAAGACCTCCAAACACCATTATGCAGAACCAATTATACCCATCATCATGCATCATATCATCAGATAGGATATGAAAATAAAATAAGGCTGCTTTTGTACTGGTTGAAACGAAACGCTGTCAGGTGCAATCTTAGAGCTGCACGTTATAGGGATGGATTGGGGGGGGGAATCAATTCAGCCGATGGGCCGCAGTGTAATAACCTTAAATATGCATCGGTCGGATGCTGTCTCCAAGGCACCGTGGATAAAGACTGTATATGATGGGGTGTCGTGTGATGCATCAT
>OLKM01001758.1:0-25000 GCA_900291075.1 Melanogrammus aeglefinus | reverse complement strand
CATATGTTTGTGTTTGGTTTTGTTTGTGTGTGTGTGTGACCGTTTACTTGCAGCTGCGTGCCTACGTGCAAGTGAGTGTGTTTGAGTATGAGTGTGTGTGAGTGTGCACACATATGTTTGTGTTTTGTTTTGTTTGTGTGTGTTTATGTGGTGTGTTTGTGTGTGTGTGTGTGTGTGGGGGGGGGGGGGGCGGTCCAGTTTGTCCCATATTTTGCTCTCATACGTTCTTCTAACACATTTATATATTAATGAATTTGGAAAATGAAAAAATGGGATATATCATACGTTCACCAAACTAAGCAAAATGACAAAACAGTCGTATCACGACAATATTTGCTATTAAGGACGTGTGAATGGTATATATAGGCTACTCTCTACTTCTCGTCCTCTACCTGGGTGGATCCATGAAGCAATCGGCAAAGCCTCCCCTTTCGATGACGTCACGCCATGCAATGGTTTCTCCTACAGCCGCCTGCGCCCAGCACTGGATAGCCCGTGTAGAGAGAGGAGGAGCTGTCAAAGTTTTTCACAAGGAAAAAGTCATTACATTAACTCCAGATTTTTTAGTCATAAAGTGGGGATATCGCGTGTGGTTATCATGAAATGATAACGTTTTCCCTCATTGTCGAATATCGAAGTTTTTTCTTCAAAATACAATGGCAACGCAACTTCTACTGTGGATAAGTCTTACCTTATTGCTCTGCCCGGGCTCGTGTCTTCTGCCGGAAAAGAAAGGTAAGCCAGGGAGTCTTTATGGGAGAAGTCGCTACATTCAGTTTTAAAGTAGCACTTATTCACAGTTGAAACGCTTAATTTTCGACCAGTGCCACCTAGAAACCTGATCCAGCGTGGGAAAGGCTTTTAGCTCTCATTTAAAGAATGTGAATTTTGGTATAATTTCGTGTTAGCCATTTCTAATAAATGCTTAAAAGTCTCCCCGGTATGAATATATATCTTTATTTAAAAAACGTTACAAAAACTAAAAACAAATAAGTAAGTTAAAATATATGCACACATTCTTTCCAGTTGATGATGCTGCTGCAAAAGGATCGCGAGCGTAGTCCAGGACCCCTACCAGTCCTATGCATTGCTTAAAATGCATTTAGAGTTGTTTGCAGGTGAAAAAGTATCCACTCTGTGTTAATTATATGTTTACACATACTTTACTATTATAGGCAAAATAATACTTTCAATAAAATATTTTTTAATAATGTAGCCTATTACTTTTTGTGTTACCTTGCCTGTAGTCTATTGCATGCGATGTAGTGTATTACTTTTGACAAGGACTTTGTGTAGTGAACGTTGCAATAACAAAAGCAGCGTTTATAATAGGCTGCGAAGTAAACAAACTGCATTCTGCAACTGAAGACAACAATGCATCAGGCTGACAGCTTTGTTTCTCTGTGTTTATTTTTTAGATAGACTATAATGCATCAATATTAGGCCTAAAGGTCATGGTATTATAAAAAAAGACATTCGCACAGCTGTTATGATTTATTTCTCACTAAGAGTAAAGCTAAATAAACATCTGATTAGGAGTGGTATCCTATACATAGGTAGGCTAAGTGAAGGAGTTGGCATATACACTATTTAAGTTGAACCCAACCAGGGCTTGAGGGGCAGAGGTGAGGTAGGGGTTTATACTTAAAACAGTTCATGGCTCCTTGCCTGTAATTGTATTTTTGCACTGACCTGGAATAAGGCTGAGATTATAAAACTCATTTATATGGGATTGAAGGAGAGCACATTCCAGATTTACCCTGCACACCAACCGCCAAAGCTGCAGTGTGATTAGGATCATTCAGGAACGACCAGTTTGGGAAAGAGATCGTGACCATGGAAACCCTACCATGGTCACACCCCCCAACACCACCACTGCCCCGTCATTTAATTCCTATTGCCATCAATCTTTATTACGCTCCTTACACTGTTGTTTCCCCCCAGAAGCAGATAAGCGGGTCCTGGGTGGTGGTGGTGGTGGTGGTGGTGGTGGTGGTGGTGGTGGTGGTGGTGGTGGGGGGGTTAACAGGTTTGGGTCTGATCCGTTGAGTCGACTGTGGGTGGGATTGCTCTGAGGGGCTTTTTTGCGGTAGTTCAGATAACCATTACAAAACAAATGTGTGGGTTTGTTAGCTTGACCCACAAAGTCACTAAATATTGTACACAGCACAACAGTCAGAATTAACTTTTGTAGACAGAATTCATGTAGGAGCAAAGATTGTTGATAATCGTTGTTGCGATTCTTTGGTGTTTTCCAAGCCTTACTTCAGGGCTACTCATTCAGTACTTACATAAGAGACAATCTTAAAGGTTTCATATCTTGTATTGACTGGACAAAGATTTCCATTTTGATAAACCTTCAGATATTCTCACATCTGTTTTTTTTTGCCCTTCTGCCCGAATCTCAACAACACCCGCACGTGTCTGCATTGTAACCGTCCGTTGGACAGGAAGCTTATCTCTGACCGTAATTGGAAGAGAACCGGACCAGGAAATTATAACAAAGTCAAATGGCCCGTGTTGTGTCAGTGTGTATCTCATCCACATCAACTCAAACACTGTGGTTTGCGAAATTGAAATCACATCAAAGGACGAGAAGACAATTATAAACCTTTTGCAAACCGTCATGCAAAAGTCTCTGTATGGGGAAGAGATTAAGAGTGGGCTCATTCTTGGAGAGGAACCTGAGATGTGATAAAACACACAGCAGCAATAAATCTCCTACAGGAAGTTTGTGTGCCTCAGTCTTGTAGCCACTGACAGCCTGTTGGCGCGCGCGCGCGTGTGTGTGTGTGTGTGTCTGTGTCTGTGTGCGCGTGTGCGTGTGTGCGTGTGTGTGTGTGCATATTTGTTTGCGCTTTGAGGGGGATGGAGACTGGCAAAGGACCTTTAAATGACAAAAACACCTGTCTGCATGTGAGTCATCTTAGCGACTAGCTGTCAGCTGTTGAGAGGTTGAGTTAGCAAATACCACACATCCGCTGGTAATAACCGCTAATTTATGAGCCCAGTCGATAAAAACACTGATTAGATTCATACCCGCCTTCTGGACTCTACGGAGCCTTCTGGACTCTACGGATGGCACTATTGTCCCGAGGCGAGGCTGGAATGTCTATTTTTCTGTTCAATTGTTCAACTGTTTTCCAAATATCGGTCCTCCTGTGTGTTGTTTGACCCCCGTTTGTCTGGCTGGGTGAAGATATGAGGTCAAGCTGCCTGTGCCTTCATCTCTGTGTGGAGTAGAGGAAGATAACCCTGTGATGGATCAAACTAATCACGGGAACATGTCCGCTGCTAAACCCTTAATCTCTTAGTCCTTACCCCCTCTTCACCAGACACGCACACATGTGCATAGACACACGCACACACACACACACACACACACACACACACACACACACACACACACACACACACACACACACACACACACACACACACACACACACACACACACACACACACACACACACACACACACATGCACGCACATAAACATACACACACACACATACATGCATGCACACACACAAACACACACGCACACACACATAGCGTATTGTTTATCGTGTGAGTGGGGGATAGGATCAACTTAAAAATGAATATGCTTCCTCAGAATTAACATGGTTATTATATTGGCGTGTGAGAAGATCAGTTCTGTAATTCTCCAATTAGTTGTGGGTCACATCCTCTTTTCGGCCACAACTAAACGACAATTACAAAGAAATTGTTATTTTCCACTTCTTCTTCACAGTTTTGTTTACAGCTGTTTGGTCTGTGCCTACTGTATGTGGATACCTGAAGGTTGTCCCATTTTGTATATCTACTCTCTATGGCTGCTGCTACTACTACCACTATGACTCCTCCTCCTACTACTACTACTGCAGTGCTTTCCATTAAATCATACTGGCTGAGGCGGGAAGATGGATTTATATGTGACTTTTGCAGTGAAATGTAGCCTGACTGACCCAATGCTGTAACGCTTTAGTCCCCAGTTAGCTTCTTTTTTTTTTTGAAGGAGGAGGAGGAGGAGGAGGAGGGACTTTCCAGGTCCTGCTTCTACTGCTTTCACTGGCTGCCCCCCTTCTCTTTATACCTGCTCCCTGCGACCCATCTGCTAGAGCCATTGTCGGGTGGACATTTGACTTCTGGGTGGCAGCCATTTTCTTTCCCCCTCCTCCCCTTCCTTTCATCACCTCTCTCCCTCCGTTTCTTGTCCACCCCCCCCCCCCCCTCCTTCCTCCCACTAGTCTTTGATAAACTACACTGAACTTCCAGAGTTTCACTTGCATGTTGAAGGCTTTCTGCCTTTAAATGGGGTGAGACACAGGGGGGAGGTGTTGGGGGACAATGGTGTCTCTGTAGCGGAAGAACAGGTTATCTCTAGACAGGGAGGGGGGCGTGATGGTACACCACCTTCATGGTGGGGTAGTCAGATTTGGTGGTTGTGGTGGGTGAACCAGACGCTACGTCGCTACGTGTCGCTAAGCGTCGCTAGCCGTGGAGGAGGTCCTGGTGATGGGAGTCTTGACGGTGGTACAGAGGGAGGTTCCTGTTCTTCCACTGCAGGTCTACCGACCACAAGGATGAGGTAGCGTGTGTACAGGCTACAGAGCCCATTGTTGGCTCTTTGTCCGTGACCGGTACATTTAGCTATCGTCCGAGGCGGTGGCTTGGATCTGATGGCTTTGTTTAATTCCCAACTGAAGTGCACACAATCCCAGATTAAATAACGCAGACAGGACTGAGGTGTATAAGGCTAATTCTGCCTCCATTTCAGCTTGATTATTACCACGGCTTTCTCATAATGCTTTGTTGATTCAGCGTCAACACGCATGGACGAAGGCAAACAGCTCCGTTTGTGTACATCTCTCCTACATGCGATTGCTATTGTTCCCTGATTGACCCGGACCACAGTGGTTACTTATTCAACCCGTGGTGTGTGTGTTTTGTTTTGTTTGTGCGGGGTGACAAAGTCATCCATTGCGTTTATGGCCTTTCCATGATCCAACGTCAACCCCAGTGGAAAGAGAGACGTAGGAATTCAGGCTGGGGGGAAAAGAAAAAAAAACAGAGCCCATGTGCTATCTCCCATCTCCTCAGGAGCAGAGCGGTGTTCACAGGGAGAACGGACCAGTGACCCATGAGGTCCAGCCCCCTGCATGTGGATCTGCTGCAGCATGTTTTACATGCTCCATGTGATGGTGCTCTTGACATTGGGATTTTTTGTTACTCTTTCATGTGGAAAATTAAACATCAGTTAAACATCAGATTGACCGTTATAGTCCTTGACCTTGCAGGCGGTGATCCCCCCCCCCCCCCCCCTCCCAGAAGCTAGACGGGTGTTCTGAATGGTTATGGTTTATTAATAATGTAATGTTGCTTTTATTGGCAGCAATATGCATGTCTGGTACGAATATTTTAATAATCAAACGTTATTGCAAAAGTTTGTGAGATTAATTAAGGTAAACGACTGTTGCCCTTGAAGTTTTTATAAATAATGGTTATCAGGTTATCCACATAATTCCCCCCCTGCATGACCAAGTTCAAGGACAGACTCGGTAACACAGTATTAACATTGAAACCTCCCCTTTAATTGGTTGATGTGGTTGCAAGCCTGCAATATATTTGTCCAACATTAACAGCAGCGTTTTCGATGCCACATGAAAACAACCTCCCAGGTAATAGGTAACCTTATATGTTCTGCCAATGAATGTCCTGAAACCACTTCCTGATGTTGCCTCTTTTCAATCATCTTGGTACATGAACTACAGTGAATGAACAGAATGTACTTTGTAGTCTGCTGGTGTTTCACAGGCTGGTCCACTGGGTTGCTAGTCTTGGGCCGCTGGCTCGGTGAGACATCGCCAGTAGGGTGGGATGGAAATTGGGCAAAAAAAAACCAATATCTTTCCATCCTCCCTGCAGTTTTGCCTTTTTCTCACACTGAATCACCCTTGGCCCTCTCTCACTCTCCCTCACACACGCACACACTAAAACTGCCTCAGTAAGTAAGAGCAGCTCTGCTTTTCACAGCCCAAGATGTTTGGCCAGGTGCCTTGCAGTCATATAGTTCTCTATACGGTGAGGGCAGCCGGATTTGCATCGGGATGCAAATGTGATTTTTGACAAATCAGATTCCCTGGTCGGGTGGGGGTGCGGGGCTCAGATGAAAAGGGGGACCACAACAATGGCAGGAAGAACAGAGGCCTAAAACACACAAACCATCAGACAGTGATAAGTTCTTTAACAGTTTTATCTCATGCTTCCCCAATTGCCGCGAGCCGTGCTGTGCCTCTTTAAGCGCTGCGGCACCTCACTCGACGGCAGCGGCAACAGGTGGAAGGCCACGCAGCGCTAAGCCAAACACGTTTTGTTTTTCATTATCCCGTTGGCTGAGTAGAAGAAGGCGCGGCGTCTTTGGAAATAGCTGTACCCTCAGGTCCGTCCAGGCTTGGATCGGCTTGCGCAAAAGAGGAATTCCCTACAGGATAGAAAACAATGGCTTTACAGGCAAATCCCACGGACCCGCCCATCTCCCACCCTTCCAGAAGAAACTCTGTGTGTGTGTGTGTGTGTGTGTGTGTGTGTGTGTGTGTGTGTGTGTGTGTGTGTGTGTGTGTGTGTGTGTGTGTGTGTGTGTGTGTGTGTGTGTGTGTGTGTGTGTGTGTGTGTGTGTGTGTGTGTGTGTTTGTGTGTGTGGCTGTGTGTGAGGACTGGCGTCAGGGTCTTGCCTGCCTAATAACTTTTTGGTCTTTTCCTGTGTGGTCTAATTGCTCTAATAAACAGAATAATGTGTTTAGTTTCCTCTGACTCACTGATGGTACCTTTGGATATTATGATAACTTAAGAAGTACTTTCAATCAGAGAACAGAATAATGATAGACTGGAAGGAAATTAAACAATCTGTAAATTAAATCCTGTACCAGTTGATAATATTGAAACTAGGGATCCCAACACATACTGATACTAACATTAGCCTAGTCAAGTTTCGTCTTGTCGAGTGTGGTGACTTGTCTTTTGTTGTCTCGCTCAGTCTAGTGTGGTCGATGGTCTACCATAGTAAATCATTTAAGAAATTCCCTTCTGCGGCTTTAATAACTCAGATATTTCTAGTTGTTAGCCCTGTAAGAGAGGGCAGTGTGTTTGGTTCATCATTGCAAAAACACATCGTGCCTTATATTTGATACTGAAATCTTTATGTGAGTGCAGTGGAGGACACAAACACATCAAAGCATTCGGTAATCAAAGCTAGTTTTAACTCCGTTCCAGCAAATCCTGATCTGAAATGTCCGCTATTTTTCAGCAGTTGGCAACAAGTGTAACAAAAAGAGGGTGTTTTCATTGTCTGGTGTAAAAAGGAATTAACCGCTCTATTGCACTGGTGGAGAGTCACTCAACATGGACAATGTGTTGGACTCTCACACAGTAGTCTGTAGAGACGTCGGCCTGGCTGACCGTTGTCAAGATTTTGCTTGCGTTACGTACGTACATACGGTCATACGTACGTACGCTACTGGCAAGCCATTAGCGCTTTTGATCCTATGTCAACAGCGGGATGAAGGTTTATGAAGGCTGGCTTACAGAAATGAATGTCGATTTTGGGATTTGGCCAGACACATCATACCTACGTACGTGCTACGTACGTGCAGTTTGCGTGCACATCATGCGCTGAATTCCACCAGAGGGGTTGGTGGTAACTTCACCACACATTATTAGTACTCTGATGGCTGGCCAGTAGCAGGGACAGCCTCTTCGTTTGTTAGTGTCTCGGGTAGAAAAATCCCTCATCGGAGTGCAGAGTTTCACACGTGAAAGTCAGGTAAACATTGACAGATGCAGACGGTTACCTGCTAACTGATATTGCTACTGGGGTGCCCTCATAGAGAGAACCTTTCACAAGGCATAGCCTCCAAGGAGCGAGAGTTGCCTTTGTAGTGTGAACCCTGGAAGTAATTTAGTATTTGACCAAACATGTCGTTTAGTACTTCGATAAATAGAAAGCGGGAGAGGTAGTAGGAAAAGAGGCAAGGAGAGAAGGAGATGGAGGGAAGAGGAGTGAGGAAAAGGGGGGGAAGAGAGGGTGGAGCAAATAAGCAAATAAAAAAACCTGTGTGAATGGAAAGTGCACAAAAGAAATTGGGGATAAATGATCGGTGCATGTGCAATATGCCGTCAGAGATCCATACATGGAGCAGGCTGAGACATTTACACCCCAGTCTCCCTGGAGACCCAAGTCCTGTGGACAAAAGCCTCTTTTATTTAGGCCTGGGCTGCTTGCCTTGACACTGGCTTATCTGTCTTGCCTGACCTTAATGTGCTATGTAGACATGACTTGAGTGACTGTGTTATACAGCCCTATGTCAACAGCGGGAGGAAGGCTTCGTTTTGGCTTGGGTTTATGAAGGCTGGCTCACAGAAAAGTCAATTTTGGAATTTGGTCAGACATCAAGTCCCAATAAACAACTTCATTTTCTGTTTTCGACGTGAGGAATGCAATTTACCACATAAAAAACTAACTTTTGTTGATGGCAACCCCCACCGTTAAAACTTGTTCATGTTTTAATTGGGGGATTATCAATCTAGATAATCCGTTAAATATCCCTGATCACGCAAATTGAATATGTTCAAAACCTAAGTGGCACTTTTTTCCAATCGCTTGCCTGGTATGTTTCAGCCACGACGAGGCTCTGTTCTTCACACAAAACGAATTCCATGGTTGGCCCGTAAGCGGGAACAATTTCATTACCCCGTGTTGTCCTAACGAGAGCCGGAGACCCGTAAAGACATGCACTTCTCCTTGCGCCGCTGGCCACACTTTACCTTCCATAAAACACGGCAGAAGTGAACCTCGCCGCACGCAGTTTTCCCACAAAGGAACGACGGTCCGAGCTATTCATTTAACGCATGCGTGTGTTTGCCCACTTGGCATAACAGCTTTACCACGGCGGGATTGAAAAACAACCAGTGTCTCGTACGAGGGAGTAGGCTTGTTATCTGGACACTGTATAGGTGAATGTGTGTTCAACGATAGGACCAACTGGAGTTGGATGAGGGCCATGCAGTGCAAATTACCTCTGGGCCGGATTCAGCTGGGGGGGGGGGGGGGGGGGGTGATAGATTTGAATGTAGTTTTAGTTTAGTTGTAATCCAAATATCATTCCAGGAATCCCAAACACAGAACATAATTGTGAGAAGCGTATCTGGGTTAAAGGGCCAATGGGACTGTTGACACCACCCCAAAAATGTGATTGCTTTCAAACAGTCAAACACCAGGAATTTCAAGCATGCACGGCAGCCAGATAGGGTCCTGTCGTTGGCCTGAGGTGGGCGTATGACCTTCGTGTAGATCGCCTGCCTTTTAGATGAACCCCTATCCTTCTGGACTTTTCTCTTCTGCCATTCTTGGCAATTCGTGTGTACATTTTCATTAGAATGGCTTGGCACTGATCTTCAACGTAGTATTACATTTCAAATCAATTGACAAAGAATGACGTCTTATAATAACCTATTAGTGGGGCTAAACCTGACTCAACGGTGTCAAGAGATTGACGGGGTTTGGCTCAGGGTTTGTGTTTAAACATTTTATGTCATCTGAAAACATGGAGAAAAAAATCAAGCTAATATACAGCTGCCATCAATACTTCAGAGCTCTATTCAGCGCAGTACTTCATGTTGAGTTAAATTGTTTAGAACCTACAACAAAATAGTAATCCTCTCTACCATGATACAGTTTTACAGAGCAGACGCCTTGTTTTGATTTGAATATTGAATTAGACTGCTGAAGTTTAGGAGGAGTTGTAACGATTTGGCTTCTGACTTTAGTTGTCCACTCCTAGGTATCTGATAGTTAGAACTCTCTAATGTGGTGTGCTGAGTGTTTTACATACAAACTGAGCTCCGACTCTGAGCCAAGGCTCCTCTAGCAGTGTGGTTGATAGTCAAGGAAAGAGAATCGACTGCCGAGGCTGCTGTCTTTGATGACTGAAACTAAGCAGGCAGTCCTGAACAATAATCTCGCTCTCTCCGTCTCACTCTCTCCGTCTGGCTTTGTCTCTGTCTCTCTCTCTTTGTCTCTGTCTCAGTCTCTCTCCATCTGTGTCTGTCTGTCTCTGTCTCTCTCGCTATCTCTGTCTCTCTCTCTCTTCTGTCTATGTCTCTGTCTCTCTCTCTGTGTCTGTCTCTCTCTCTGTCTCACTCTCTCTCTGTCTCTCTCTCTCTCTCTCTCTCTCTCTCTCTCTCTCTCTCTCTCTCTCTCTCTCTCTCTCTCTCTCTCTCTCTCTCTCTCTCTCTCTCTCTCTCTCTCTCTGTCTCTCTCTCTCTCTCTCTCTCTCTCTCTCTCTCTCTCTCTCTCTCTCTCTTCTCTCTCTCTCTCTCTCTCTCTCTCTCTCTCTCTCTCTCTCTCTCTCTCTCTCTCTCTCTCTCTCTCTGTCTCTCTCTGTGTTGTGAGTGGGCCATGTTAAAACAACCGTCCCCCACAGTCATCTTTGGTTTTAAAAACAGTGCAAGAGTCATTGTTTCTGTAGCTTTTGTTCACAACGTGATGTGTACGCTGTACTGTGATGGGCTTTTTTTTAATGTCGGGAAGAGGATGACGCCCCTAGTGCTAACAATAGTCCACTGACGGAAAAGTTGTGGCTTCAGGTTTTCTGTGGAAGAAGAAAAAAAAAGAAGAAAATTCTGTGCTCAAAAGCAGATGCCGGAGATTCACTTGTTTGTAAAATACTGGCTGTCTTTCAAGAAGAACCAGGAAGCCGTTAAACCCCCGGGGGGGCCCTACTCGCTTGGCACTCAATCCATCTCTGGCGTATGAGTTGCGTGTGTCATAACAGCAAGTCATAAATAAAAGCCTCCCCTGTGTAATTTCAATTGGTTACACCAGTGTCAAAAAACAACACATTATGTTACTTATACTTGGGCTCATTGTTAATTTTCGAAGGCTGGCAGTGCTGTGGTCGAAACCCCAAGCCCTATTGGTGACTGAGCATTGCTCACTTTGTTGCCCAGTGATTGTGTTTGGTTTGTGTGTGTGTGTGTGTGTGTGTGTGTGTGTGTGTGTGTGTGTGTGTGTGTGTGTGTGTGTGTGTGTGTGTGTGTGTGTGTGTGTGTGTGTGCGTGCCTGTGTGCGTGCCTGTGTGCGTGCGTGCGTGCGTGCGTGCGTGCGTGCGTGCGTGCGTGCGTGCGTGCGTGCGTGCGTGCGTGTGTGGGTGCCGGTGTGCCTGTGTGCGTGCGTGCGTGCGTGCGTGCGTGTGTAGGAGAAAGTGTGTAAGGCCCCTACAAAAAGTGGTGAGTCACGCCTGAGCATTAGGTGGAGGTTTTCCTTACTATTGCTAACACAAACCCCAGGCATTTGTAGAATAGGCCTTTTATGGGGTCTCTCTTCCTCTGCCTTTCATTTGCTAACTCTTTCTGTGTGAAAATGGCCAGACAAGACTTAGTCGTGAGGGACATGAGTAGGGACGCGGCTAAGAGAGCTGTTGGCATAAGACATTGCTCAGATTAACTCTCCTCCACCTCCTCCTCCCAGCCATAAGGCCGGGCAACCATTAGTTTCAAAGTAAGAGCCCCTTGAGGTGAAAGGCCTTGTCTTAAGGGCCTTCTTTATCTCTCCTGGACTCAGATGAGTTGAGGAGGCTTCCAGGGAAGTATCTTATCTTTGGAGTGTGTCCGTTGGTTGTTGGGATCTGGGCCAGCGCTGGGGAATGGTTTGCAAAAAACAAAAAGCAAACTCACTACAACCGGGGGGATTTCCGAATCACAGCTGCTTTTCTCTCCTGCTGGAACTGTGAAACGTGTGGGTTCCTCTGCCGTGGTACTGGCATTTTTATTTTTTATTGTAGATTCCTTTTCCTTTCCTCTCTCTCTCTCTCTCCCTCACTCACTCACTCTCTCTCACTCACTCTCTCTCACTGACTCTCCCTCTCTCTCACGTGTGCTTTTTCACATCCGTCGTCCATCTATTCCACAGGTCTTTGGTTGCGTGGGGGAGGGAAGCGAGGTAGGCGGAGATGGTGGAGGAGGAGAGATGCGGAGGAGGAGGACGGGGGATGGCGGTATTTTATGGGCGGGGGTGGGGGGGTGGAGCTAGAGCAGCAGTGAGCTAGCGGCCGTGTGCCGGACGCCCACAGCCTCTCTCGGCAGTAGCCTTCCTCTTCCTCTGCTTCCTGTGGGACAGAGGAGGAATAATGCTTTAGCAGGGGAGGATAAAGAGAAGAGAGGGAGGTGGAGGTGGTGGTGGAGGTGGAGGAGGTTGAGGTGGTAGTCGGGGTGGTGGAGGAGTTGGTAGAGGTGGAGGGGGTGGTGGAGGAAGGGGTGGTGGAGAGGGGGGGGTGGTGGAGGAGGGGGTGGTGAGGGATTGAAACCCTGCACTGGGTTTCTATGGGGACAGTGTGTGTCTGGACTGGGAGGAAGTGGGTTGAATGTCGAGGCATTGCAGGAGAGAATGGTTGGAATTTAAATCGGGGTCCGGGGGTTGCAGCGAAAAGGGGTTTGCCTGGCCGTATTCTTTTTATAATGGACCTTCCAGAGGAAACGTGTGAGGGGTCTGGCTCATAATGTGCATCGCTTGCTACAAGCCACAAGCATGTGGAGTCGTATGGGAGTGTTTTTTCGGTCACTGCTGGGCTCTAACAGGGGTTGCAGCTGTGTTTAACTAACTCCCATAAATCTTCCCGGTGCCCGGTAATTGTCCTGTCGCTTTTTTTTTTCCTCCACGCTACTTAACCCTGTGTCATGTGATCATGTCGATTAGGCCATGTTTAATAGGACATGAGTGCATCTCTGGCTCCAAAGCAAAGATGGAGATCCAGTTTCCAAAGGGACCGCCTCATATTAGGAATAACTATTAGTATTTCCAGTGTATTCCTCAAACTGAAGTCATACATAACGCAAGGCTTATCACCTTAACTTCTCGACAGGGCGGATGGTCTCCTCCCATGGATATGACCGGCGAATCGACTCATCAAAGTCATTCATTTTGTTCAAAATCAGCGACATTTGCCTCGGACTCCAGTGGCCCAACACGATGCCCCGGTGCGCTGGTGTGGGAACCAACCACACGCTGATAGGCTCCCCGCTCAAATGAGGAAGCCCACGTGTGAACAGCGCAGTGAACACGTTCCCATGTGTTTGGACGCAACCCCTGGACCGGCCGTGGCCGCGGCGGCGGCGGCCACGGCCGTCGGAGCAGCAGTAGTGTGTGTGCCGTTTTTTTTGTTTTCCGAGAGTAAACACCATGATGGACGGGGCCGCAGGTATCTGGAGAGTCTCACTCGCCGCCGGAGAGTGCTCTGCCAGAGGGGCCGTGTAAACACCGACCCTTTTTTGCTCTTTATTTGGTCACTTTTGTGGAAGCTTTTAGCGTGGAGCTAAATCCTCCCCCCCCCTCCCCCTCTCCCCCAGCTCTCTCTCCCTCCCCCCCACCCCCCCCCGCACCGGACCATGGCCACGGCCACGCTCAGTGCAAGCAAAAGGCTTTCGGTGGGTTTAATTGTTTAGAATGGGCTCTGTTTAGAGTTGATTTATTCTGCAGTGCAGTGCTGGTGTTTAGGGGCCGGGGGGGGGGGGGGAAAGGTCAGTTGGTGGGAGTGTGTGTGTGTGTGTGTGTGTGTGTGTGTGTATGAGGTGGTGGGGTGGGGGAGGAGGAGGGGGTGGGGGGTAATTTGCTTGTGATCTACAGCTGGGGTTAAGCACCGTCAGGTCAGATTTTTTTTCCACGGCGAGGGAAGGAGCTGAAAGGCTCCCCTTGCCTCCGCTGGCTCTGACAGGAGTAGGCAGCCTCCCACATGTTGTTAGGCTAAAAATACTGCAAAAAAAAAACCCTTTGACTCGCTTTCTCCCCCTTTCTTCCTTAACATGTGTGTGCGTGCACGTGGGTGTGTGTGTGTGTGTATGCATAGTTGGTGACAGAGTGAAGTTGGGGAAAATACCGCCCTTGCTCAAACTACGAATACACATACACACACGCACCAAAAAATTGGCTGTGAAACATAAATACAATTTAAAGTACCCTCTCCCCTCCTTCATCCCAGGGGCAGTCAGCTCGCATCTGTTGTAACATCATTGGAGTGATGTGACTCACTTCCCCCCCCCCCCACCCATAAATACCAAGATCAACTTCCTGCCATGTCAGTGGGGCTCGCAGCCCTCCATTCATGGGGGGACGAGGAGGAGTAGGGGGAGGAGGAGGAAATGGAGGAGGAAGGGGAGAGAGCGTACATCCTCTCCTCTATAGGAGAGGATTCTTCTTTTTCTTCTGTTTTGTTCCAAGGGGCCCCGCAATGTTTTCTCTGAGGGATTGAGGCATCTCCCACGCAGAGGAAGACGGGGCCCCCTCCTATTCCCCATCCCTTCCCCTCCAATCTAGACAACAGAGAGCAGGATATCAGCGCTTTGCTCCCCTTCCCCTCACACTACAAAGAGCAGTGTCAGAGTACAGAGAAACACCACACGAGTGGGACAAGATATGGCCTGCACACGGGTGTTAGTTCCGCTCCCTTATCTATCTATCCCAAAAAATGTGTCCCTGTGATATTGGGACGACGGCGCTTCCGCTGGGCCGGGGCGATCCGGAGCGCGGGAGAGCTGCCCGGAGTGGGAAGCAAGGGCTCTATTTTCCTGTCTGTGGGTTTATGCATCTCCCTCGAATCCCAGGCTCTGGCCCTGGAAACCTCAGGGAATGTGAATGCCCCCCCCCCCCCCTCTTCTAGAGGGGGTCAATACCCATGTATCGAAGAGGGCCAACAATCAACTATTCGGTAGTTAGTAGGTTTTTATGGCCGGGTTTTGTTGATTTATTTGCTTTTAGATAGAAGTCATTGATGAGCAGGTAGGGGTAAGACATACCTGACATACCTTGCTCAAGAATTTCTACAGGACAGGTGGACTGCATTCATGGGGGTTTGAACACCAAACCTTTTACTTTGATCCACCCCCTCCCCCTGTACTATAAATATATTTTCAATATTTGTTGTCCAATGTTTAATTCAGCCTTCCAATAATCTGCATGATCACGTGAATGATCCTTACTTATTGCTGTTGCTGTTTAAGTGTTGACAGGAATGCTTGTCTGAACAGGCTAATTCATCTCAGCATGGATTTGTTTTAAACACTGAAGCACTCGCTGACGATTTGGTTATCCAAGATGCTGTACGGTGATTTAGTTAACTCGGGGGAGCGAAATAAACAAGAATGCCAATTAGCCATGTTGCTTCCCTTTAATTATGTATAGGGTTTCGGACAATGCAATAAGAAGACTCTGGACGCGGGTCTAATCGAATCTGGGCCCGTGACTGAGAGGAAGAGAATGAGTCTAGGCCATTTTCTGTTGTCCTTTTTGGTCAAGTAGACCACTGATGGGCTGAAATGTAAAGGCGTGGGCCCAATTCAACAAAGGAAGTCATTAGATGGGCCTTTTTGAAATGATGATGATGATGATGATGATGATGATGATGATGATGATGATGATGATGATGAGGATATTTCATCGCTGACAACTTGTTGGAACTTTACTCTAATAGCCAGAAGCTGGAGAAAAGTGGGAACGTTTGTTGAGTCCACTTATGATAAGTTCAATGTCATATGTTTACTCGGGTTGTTTGAATATCTGGTTCACTTTACCGTGTGTACATTTGCATAATACGTCTCATGGCCCTACCACGGCCCTTGTAAAAATAAAGGGTCAATTAGGTTTTACTTGCAAATGCCCTAAGAAATAGCTCTGGGGACTTATAACCTGAATGGTACCCCCTCCACGCCAAAATAAACACTTCTAGTTAACGTATTATTTTTCTATAAAGTTTATTCATTATTGCCGTTGAAAATGTTGGACGCAAAACGAGCTCAGCCTTTGGCAGAATACTTGTGGAAGTCTTGCGTGTCCTATAGCCTGGAGAAACAAAAATAAATCTCCCCACACACACACACCCTCAAACGTCCAATACTTGTCGACAGGCAAACATCAGAAAGCAGTGTGTGCTGCATGCTGCAATGAGCCTACATGACAAATGAGCCGGTCCGTTTGGTTTTTTTATCGCGTTCTGTTGGGCGCCGCTCAGTGCTGGCGGCCAGAGGGTGTACCCTGTGCTGGCATCCATCACTGTGGTTTCACTGCCACGTAACACACACACAAACAGACACACACACACACACACACACACACACACACACACACACACACACACACACACACACACACACACACACACACACACACACACACACACACACACACACACACACACACACACACAGCATTCTTATGCAAACAAAGATAGGGTGGCATGACTGATGGCAACAATTCATTATATAATAGCAAATAATGGAACATGATGAGCAATCAATTTCAAAACCCAATGCTTCCTGTAATTAATCCTGCTGAGATTCATTACAGGAAAATAGATCAGCGTCAAAACTTTTAGTTTAACTCTGATAAAAATACTCTCTCTCACACACACACACACACACTGACACACATCCTGACAGCAAACCTGAAACATTAACATGCACAGACAGGCACACACACACCACAGACACACAGACACACATACCAACACACACACACACATACACTCTGACACATCAGTCATGCAGATACTGTTAATGATGGGCTGGTCCCTCCCAGCCTCCTGGACGAGACGTGCTGTCAGAGGCGGGCGGAAGTGGAGCAATGCAGATCTGGTGCTGCGTCACGCCACTGCTGACGTCAGGCCATGTTACACCCATGGTGTGGAGCGGGGACAGGTTGGGTTTTTTTACTGTGTCCTCTTGGATGAGTCAAGATCGAACCAGGTACGAGGTTTGGTTTGTCTCACAGTTGTCAGGAAGTCTTGCATCATGGAGCCCTGAGTTATGGCCGATGTGTGTGTGCTTACGTGTGTCTGTGTGTGTGGGTGTACACAGTGCGTTCTCATGACGAAGTCATTCTCTCTCTCGCTCTCTTCAGTTTTCTTTTTCTGTTGCTTTTTTATTAGATATTGCTCTCTACCTCTCTCTACCTCTCGCTACCCCTCTACCTCTCTGTCTCTCTCTCTGTCTCTCTCTCTGTCTCTCTCTCTCTCTTTCTCTCTCTCTCTCTTTCTCTCTCTCTCTCCCTCCCTCCCTCCCTCCCTCCCTCCCTCTGGTCCAATGTCAAATGTTAAGGGAGTACACATGGCAGTGCAGATCCTCAACAAGACACGTATTCACACTGTGTGTACGCTATGTACACATGGAGAAGTCAGCTCAAGTCTCTCGCTCTCTCTCGCGCTCTCAAACTCCCACTCTCTCTCCCTATCTCTGTCTCCCGTGCTGATGTCCAATAAGGAAGGGAGAATACTGCTGTGTATAATCAGGTCATATGAACCATAAAACATCACTGGAATAATATTGTTTTCTGCATACAAAGAAGCCAAATCTCAGCTGCAGGAAGAGTTTGTTGTTGAAAGTCTTTAGGTACAAGTTTGCATGCATCCAACTCTCATGAATATTTATGTCTCATTATTATTATTATATATATATTTGTGACTCATCATTTGCATAACTACGAACTTTGGCAACCTACATATGAGTTCATTAACCATCTGAGGGCCATGGAGTTCATTTAATTCCCGCTCAATTCTCCTCGCTTGTTTTTGTATTTTATTGCGTTCATATTCCAGCTGTGGTCTAATGATGACCTCATGTTCATCACAGTTTTCAGTTGTCAATGTGGGAAATAATTACAGCGATGATTACATCTGGCTGCCCTCCGCTGGATAATTAAAGCGGCCATCATCTCCCCCCCCGCTCCCCCCGCGTCTGCCGCGGTTGCTCAGGAGGCGTTAGCGAGTCCGGCGGACCGGCCCAACCTTCAGGGGGTTCATGTTCAGGGCATCCCCCCTCGGGGGCTGTGGGTAATGAGGAAGGACAAGCGACGTGGTGGTGCAAGACAGCTGTTGTAGCTGCTAATTCTCCACTGATCCCTGTTCCCCTCCCTGCTGCACTCCCCCGTCATCGGGTCAAAACAACAAATGAGCAAAACAAGAATCTTGTCATATTTCTGCAGTGCGGACGCCAGGGGTGGACTGGGACAAAAATTCAGCCCTGGCATTTTCTGTCCAGACCAGCCCACTAGGGATGGCACGTGACGAACGGGAAGAACCCAGTACTTGATTAAAACAATTTCATCAAGTACATCCATCCAAATAATTGTACAGCACTGTAAATAGCAGTTGTTTCTTATTTTTTTTTAAAGTGTGTTTCTCTTGTGCTACTGACAAGACAGGTGTGGAACCCGAACAGGAAATGAACTGACCTCCTGTGGTCACTGCATCTCCACCCCCCATATCTACATATCTACAAAGCCCTTGTTAAATATCACACTTGATCCAACGTTAAATTCTCTCTTGCAGTTTTTAGTCTGTGACTGTGAAAATCTTTTGGTGTAAGCCCAGCATTAGTTAAAACCAGACATTTTACAGATAGTAGCAGCATTAGAGCTGAAACTCATTTGTTTTAACGGTGACTCAGTCATTATCAAACCATAAATAGAGAACTTAAATAGAGAACGTGTAAGTGCACATGTATGTATACAATTGTGCACATACACGTATATGAGAATGCATATCTATTCAGACCTGTAATTCATGTCTTAGACTTTTTCACACAGCTATAGATAAAAAAATCCAATTCTCTATTTATGGTTTTATTACTTCCTCATCAGCAGCCAGCCAGCTACACTCCTCAGCAAATTCATGACCTGCAAGAAACAGCATACAGAACTTGTACTCAGTATCTGTGTACTGGCAAGTATATGTAGGCATGTAACATTTTTGTGACGTAGTGACACTTAGTGAACAAATTTATCTGTCATGAAGGATGACTTAAGTCTCAAAAGAGCCCTAAGGCCTACCCGCATAACTGTTAATTGAACGTAAAAGATATGCAGATGTTGGAACTTAAAATCATCATAGCCAAACCTTTTGTTTCAATCTCTGAGACAAAACAAGTTGCTATAAGCTACTCAATAAACTCTCTCTCTCTCTCTCTCTCTCTCTCTCTCTCTCTCTCTCTCTCTCTTCTCTCTCTCTCTCTCTCGTCTCTCTCTCTCTTCTCTCTCTCTCTATCTCTCTCTTCTCTCTTCTCTCTTACTCTCTCTTCTTCTCTCTCTCTCTCTCTTCTCTCTCTCTCTCTCTCTCTTCCATATGGTGTTTCTTTTTGTGATTGTTGCAGCAGCCAAAAATCCTTAATTATGCGGCAGGTTTTCTTAGAAAATGCGATGAACTATGCGGCATATTTATAAAATTGCGTGAACTTGCAGAAATTGTGGGGGAAATGCAGCTTTTGGATGACGTTCATGTCGCGTAATTACGTCACTTCACGTTCTCATGGCAATGGGCGAAATGGCTGCTCTTGTGTAAAGTAAGCGTAACAATGTTCAACTTTCTGCTAAATTGCGGGGATTATGAAATTATGCAAGCCCCGCATTATGCCCGCGCATCCGCTGTGTTTGATAAACAAATAATCCCCCTATAGCGGCGACTGCGGTCCACTTTAAAAAAATTAAAAAATAATACTGTTTAACCGTGAGTGCATGGAAAAAAAAGGGTCGTATGTAAACAGTTTTACAATTTTTTTTGTAAACCGTTCACACCCCTAGTTGTCACAAGTATGCAGTTAATTAGGTCACATCACATTCCAATGTAAAAAGACGTTTTTCTACTTTGTTTTTTTGACAAAAATGGGAGCCTAGCTAGCCCCCAGGCTAACGTTACTTAGCAATATATGCCTCCACGTCGCTCGTTTCCCGGCGCGGCAGCAGCACATTGCTTGGGTGTTGACCCGTGGAACTCCAGAATAGGTCTGTCAATTTTGAACCATTTAGCAGCTTCCACCTCCAGAGACTTTTTTCAGCTTTTTAAAGTCTCGCAGCAGTTTTTCAGCACCACCGGGCGCTTTTCTTACCACTTATCCATTTTTTCAGCTCCGTCCCGACTCCCTTCGGCATCTCGGCCCATGCCATGAGGTCCCTCCCAGCCCTGGTTTGTGTGTTGTGATTGACAGCACTGTCAGGGCTGGCTCGCCTGTCAGTCTGAGCTGTCAGACCATGACTAGTTATGACGATGACAAACATTGACCTAATAAGTATGTGTCGATGCTGGCAACACCACTGCTTAGCCTTCTGTAGTCCATTGGGCCGGTCCCAATTGGGAGAATTTTAGAGAGAGATAGAAAAAAAAACAATACATAGCGCGGGCGGACCGGCCCATTGGGGTCAACGGCCCACCTGGACGATGCCCGGAATGCCAGATGGCCAGTCCACCCTACGGGGTGTTTGGTGAACGAAGTGATCTGCCATCTTGGTGTTGTGTTGTGATTTGGAGGGAAAATACTTAATTGGCTCGCACATCAAATAAAAAGTACCACCACGGAAGAGGTGGTGGTCGCACATCGTTGCGAATAAAAGTTCAACTTGCTGCCAGTGAGACACGCTTTTTGGAATGCGTGCCGTGAAATGTGGGCCTACGGTGAGTTTTTTCGCATGCAAGAACCACCAGTTCATATTGCCGCCTGGGGCTTGTGTATGTGTACGTAAGCGTGGTGTAGCCCATGTCCAGCGTGGTGTATGTTTGTGTGGTTCTAAATGACGGATACAATAAGAACTTAAGACTATAGACAGCTCAATCCAAGGCCTGCCTTCTCAGGTGCCAGTCCATAACCTGCTCTGACAGCTAGGAGGGACAAAGTTAAAACTATGTTTTCCAATGAGTCCACACAGCGCAGCGACACACACACACACATGCATGGATGCTCTGGCGACACACACATCACACATCGACCACATCACCATCTAGCACATCACACCACAGCCACACTACACAACACACACACACTACTCAAGGGCATCACACCACACGACACACACCAGGGATGGAAATTACATAACGCCTAGTTTGCTGGTGGATTTGTTTGGATTGCGGTGGCGGGTGAATTGTGTCACTTCCACCCGCCCACTGGGTCGGGTAATACTTTCAAGCTTCAGTCGAGTTCCAAAATGTTTGCATTATTTTTAGTAACATTCAGTCGATACGGCGTCTTGGCACAGTTCCATCAAACCGGTTTAGCTGTGTCGAACTATGGCGACTCGTCGTTTCTTGCGTTCTAACGCGCGTCTCTGTTGCATGGAACTGCGACTGGTGCATTAGCTATTCCGGAATACTTTATACCACGCGGTAACACCATAGCGCTCAAGTCTCACGCATTCCGGCCGTGAGACACACGCAAATCGGTGTATGATGAATGAGTGGTGGGTGAGTGGGGTGTGTGTCGCATAGACGTCGTCATTCGCTTGCCGTCCCTCCCCGTTCTGGGTGGTGGATATTGGGTACAGTGTTCGCCATCTCAGAGCGAAAACGGATCCATGGAATCCAGGCTGCTTGGTAGCGCGAAATTTTTGTGAAGAGTCGCGCACAAGGCAAGCAATGGCCTTACAATAGGCTCTTAGGACACGTTCATCTTCCCGGCTTAAGATGGCAGGGCCAAGTTGTGTTCCACTTTTTCAGCTTGGAATTTCACCACGCCTCGGGGCACATCAATACATTTGGCTTTGGACTCCCTCAATGAACCAAGAACCACGACATGGAGGGGATATAGGGATTGTTCGCTCGGCGAATGTCGTCCCGCTTGAGCCCCGCTTCCGCCGTGCCGAGGACCACCGCCTCGGCGTCTTGCAGGGAGGCGGGAGATGCTGTTCTCTCCTGGTCCGGTTTTCAGTCTACTTCCACATTTGACAAGGGACGTGAAGAAACCAGGAACGTCGGAAACCCAACCGACGGTGTTTGAAGAGTTTCATAAATATCGCTCACACTAGCTTTTGTCCAGTGTGTGATAATATCCGTATTATATGATATAGTATATCTATGTAGGGCACTATGACTATTCCATTTAGTAATATGTAGAGTCTCCAAGACTCCCGGTGTGTGTTCTAGATATATTTACAGGAACACAGCTACAAGGCTATTGTGTGCGGGCGCTCGACCATGCGAGTGATAGACACATGATACACAGAGCGTGCCATTTGGGTGAGGTGGTTAGCGCGTGGCTCGCAATGCTGTGCTTAGGCCAACCCCCACCCTCCTGCCTTGACCCCCTCGCTCCTCCTCCATTTTGCGTACTTGATTAGCTCCATTACACCCATTCGCAAAATAGCGGCATTTGGGGAAAGCTTCAATGTGCTGAACTGGCTCGGAATAAGTGTTCTCTGGATACTTGGACACCACGGCTGAATTTCCGGACGTCTGGGGAACTATTGCAGTTGTTAGTGCCCACTAACACTTCGTCCATAAAAAATGCATGTCATGGCCACCTCGTTTAAAGCACAAATTCTCCTACAGTGGATTATCGATGAATTTAGTTCTATCTACGTTAAACTATTTTGATATACCAGGAAGAAACACTTGGTCTAGCTTGTTTCTACACACGTTAACCACAGCATGGGATTCCGTATCACCTGAATGCCGCGAAGATATATTTGGTCGAGCATTGGACTGAAGCCACATAAAGTATATTAAATGTATGTGTTTGCACGCTTTGACAGCATATTAAAAGTTCAGGGATTGAAGTCTAAACGTGAGAGTAGAGTGTCGATCACTTGTGATATGCTTAAGCCTAGTAGCCTTTTGAAGCAAGGTTTTTGAATAGTGTTAGTGATTACCAGGCCAAATAACTGTTGACTGATCATTACGTTTAGTACCATGTCTGTGGACACATTTTATGCAGTCACATGTTAAATATATATAAAACACAAACTTGACTTATGAAGTGTAGCCACATGTATGTAGTTTATTGTCAAATATGTGCGATTGTTTTTGGTAATGCAAAATACTTTGTATAGCTGTATTGGCCTCCAAGACTTGTTCATCTGTAACACGCTTAATTTGGCAAATTAAACATGACCTAACATTTGGCAGATACCCTGTTTATGTTATTTCATATCGCGGTAGAGTCTGGAAGCGTTTTCAACTCAGTTCTTTGGTAGAAGCCCACTGTTACGAGTAGAAGAAATTCGAGCTTGCGTGATGGAAAAAAGATGGCGTATGAAAAAAACACTTTTCTGTGTCAGGATCTCGCTTACGTGATTATATGTTTTAAAAAGGTACACATTATAAAAATATATATAGTGTGATAAGAGCGGTGGCTTGGGAAAATATAGATGCTGAGTTTTAAATCTACGCTGCCACAGTGTCTGTGAGGTGATCCATACAAATGTGCTGCACGACACGCAGACGACACACACAAACGATCCAACAGCGCTACATCTACACACAACACAGAACACTTAGGCACATTCACTGTAAAAGGTTTACCTGGTACAGTGGGAATAGATACCAATATTGTGTTGAGTGCGTGACGTGGGTCAGCTAGTACTACTGACCTTTCTTATCCGAACATTATCTGTGTTGACTGATGAATGCTGAAGCAAATGTTATCAAGTTCGAGTGATCAGTGATTGTCCCGAACTGGCACTATGTAAGATCTTAGTGCTCTTGATATTATGTCCTCTTATCCAATGTACGATTATAGTGAAAGTAAATGCAATGACCTAGAAAGTATACTAGATGTATCTGAGAATGTACCTAAAGTTGAAGCCCGTGAAAGTGCGCGTGGCGGTGAACTAGACGTATCAATAACTTACCCTTCTAAAACTTATTAATCAGATTAAAACCCTAAAGGGGGTTTTCATGAAAGCCAGGGCTAATTAACCAATTACTAGAAGAATCAGTAAAATTGCTTAATTAAATATTAACGTTGTTATGAATCGTTTTAACAGAACGAGCATTGTCGTTTCCCTGGAAAGCTTGACGATGGTTATATGGAATCTGTAATGACTCGACCGTCTGCCTCAGAAAGAAGGCAGTGTGGACAGCGCAGGAGGCGCTAGGCTTCGCTGGTTGTTATTTCTAGTCTAAGGTATAATAGCGCTGAGTGGACAAGATTCAGCCGGGCTTGCCAGGGGGACTAACACGTTTCCAAACTCCCTTTGACTCCGTGAGCCAGTGCATGGTACTGCAGTGTGGGATCTGTCCAGTCTCCCCCAGTTCATTTCAGATTGCAAACCCAGACTCCAGATATGTCCCACTGAAGAGAGGGCCAAGAATGACTGTGCAGACCAAGTCAACACACTGTCTCACACACACGCACACCATATGCACAAACGGCTACGCCACACTATGGTGCACACACACAATACACACAAACACACACACACAGTCCCACCACACCCACAACACACATACACACACACACTAACACACACACTACACCCACACAACACACCACACACCCACACACACACACACACACACGACACACACACACAACACACACAGCAACACACACCACACACACACACACACATACATGCTCCTTCTACCCAGTGTAGTTACATAAACCGCTGCAAAGCTATTTCTATTTAGGAAAGGCCCTTGATCGTGTTATTCTTGGCATCATCAGCATCAGAATGGTGAATTATTGCCAAGTAGGTTACCCATACCGAGGCCATTTGTCATAATGAATATTAGCCTCGTGATATATGTGACTCACCTACAACATGACGATGCGTGATGGATTACTCTTCGGATATTTTATGATAACTATTTGGCCGGAGGGTTATGGCATGCATATGATTCAAGTTTGGGTTTCGTTACCTTCCTCAAGGATACGGGGTTAGGCTGTGGGAATAGTGGTTCGAACCCGAATATTTGGGCCTGAAAACTAGAGACGGTTGACATGTTATTAATGGCGTGGAGATTCCTGTGTTGTTTTCCCTCGCAGCGATCTGTGCCAGGGCATCACCAACAAGGTGCAACCTGCTGGGCTCCAGAGACGACCACTACACTGAACATGCGTCGAAGACGGTCTTTACAGCAACTTGCAACGTGGTGCTGCGAGAACCGGGAGCGTCACCTACGATGGACAGGACCCACCACCCGACCCTGTCCTTCCTAAAGGTACGGTGTATAGTAGACGCCTATAGGCGGCGTAG
>OLKM01001757.1:0-102500 GCA_900291075.1 Melanogrammus aeglefinus | reverse complement strand
CTTCTCCCTCGCCCGCACTGCATCAGACTCTCACACTCCTCCATTTCACCCCTCTCTCCCCCTCCCTCTCTTCCTCTCTGAAACCCTGTGCACCCATTTCTGCATTCTTCTTCTCTCTTTTTTTTTTTACGGATTCCACCATCTTCTATTTAATATGGTTTTGTTTGTTCTGAGCGTGAACTGGCACTTCCTTTAAAGCTCTCTCTCTATCTCTCTCTCTGTGTCCCTCTTGCTCTCTCTCTCTCTCTCTCTCTCTCTCTCTCTCTCTCTCTCTCTCTCTCTCTCTCTCTCTCTCTCTCTCTCTCTCTCTCTCTCTCTCTCTCTCTCTCTCTCTCTCTCTCTCTCTCTCTCTCTCTCTCTCTCTCTCTCTCTCTCTCTCTTCTCTCTCTCTCTCTCTCTCTCTCTCTCCTCTCTCTCTCTCTCTCTCTCTCAGTCTCTCTCTTTCACTCCCCCCCCCCCCCCCTTTTGTTGCTCTACCTTCCTTTATCCCCATCCAACGGAAAACAATCCCTCAACCTCTCCCCCTGTCTTCGGAGGGAGCCTGCTAAGTGTGGTGGCAGTGAACTGGGAACCACAAGACATTCCTGAGCCCAACCACGCTGAGCCACCAGTGCTGTGCGCTCCCCTCCGGTGCCAAACACACACTTCACTTATAGGCTGGAATCCGCCTCACCGCGATGCCGCGCGTCCCCAAACAGCCAGCAGTTTATCTGCTTCAAATTGATAGTGTCAAGAGGCCGAGAGAGAGAGAGATCTACGCTAAAGGCAGCGCATCCTTTAAGTCGCCTTTGCTTTAGGTGGATTTCTCTCCTTTTCCTTTAGGCGCGATTCCCCGCGGTGGCCATATTGATTTCCAAACCTCTCCCTCATCATGAGGAGTGGGCTGGTGGTTTCATTCTCTCCTGGCCTGAACAAGATGTGTTCTACACATCATACTCCAGTGTCCTCGTGGTAATAGTCTAAAAGAAAAGAAGGAAGTGAGGAAATAAATGGAGTGTTACAGCGAAACTGTCCAGGGTTCAGAGTTGAAGCCCAGCCGCACACCAACACCGCACACCCTTCTACATGCATGCAGTCAACGTAGACCCACACACACACATATATGCAGGCACATACACAAACACTCGTACACGCATGCACGCACGCACAAACACACACACACACACACCAACAAACACACTAACACACATGCCAAGGTTAATAGAAACGCAGCCTTTCTAGATTGTATAATCTTTATTTTTCAGGGCTCTCTACCGTAATCAAATTCACTCTTTAAAAAAATGGCACAAAGTGAACTTTTGCTCCCCATTTGTTTCCTGCATCCCGTATATTTCTCTCTCTCTCTCTCTCTCTCTCTTCGCCAGACCTTCACCTTCTGCTTTCCCAGACATATTGGCATGCCTCTACGCTGCTGGAATAAAAACATGTTGCTGAGAGCAGGCAGGAACGCTGTTGTATGATAAATAGTTCAATTCATAAATCATTGTTTTACCTAAGAAAGAAAGAAAGAAAGAAAGAAAGAAAGAAAGAAAGAAAGAAAGAAAGAAAGAAAGAAAGAAAGAAAGAAAGAAAGAAAGAAAGAAAGAAAGAAAGAAAGAAAGAAAGAAAGAAAGAAAGAAAGAAAGAAAGAAAAAAAAACGTATGGGATGGGACGAGAAGTGGACGTGAAACCGTGGAGATCCAGAGAGAAAACAAGGAGGGGGTCAGGAGCTGGGTGTCTGCGTTTGACTGGCGGGAGACACGAGGTCATAGCCGAAGTTCGACCACCAGGGAGTGATAAAGGGAGGACTCTGTGAAATATGGCCTCCGCGTTGGCCCACACAAGACTTCATTTTTGTGGATACTAATTACACCCACATATATCTAATAATGCTTTTTTTTCTGCTTTTTGCAGATTTTAAATTTTACATTTGACATCTAATGTCTAAGAAGAAAAATGGGTTATAAGGATTTAATATTTTTCTTTCCATCTTTTCTTTTCCATCTTACATTGTTAATATCCATTTGCACTCTTTTACTCCATTCAACTGACTTAATCATCATAATTGATATACTGAATCACTCCGTTGGTAGTCATTGTTATTTTCTACTCATAAATCTCATTGGGCCATACATATACATATATATTATATATATATATATATATATATATAAACATATGTATATATATATATATATACACATATATATATATATACATACATATATATACATACATATATATGTGTATATATATACATATATATACATACATATATATACATATATATATATATACATATATATATATATATATATACATATATATATATATATATATATATATATATATACATATATACATATACATATATATATACATATATATATATATATATATACTATATATACATATATATATATATATATATATATATATATATATATATACATATAATACATAATATATATATATATATATATAATATAATAATATATATATATACATATATATTATATATATATATACATATATAGTTGTTAATAGTTGAAACACTGCATCCTGGCGGCTACCTGAACAACAACAGGTTTAATGGTAACGTAAACAGGTGCCAGCAATTAACGCCGAAGGTTTGAGGGAACATGGAGCGGGGTCGTAGTGGTTTCATTTCGTACATTCCCCTTTAATTCGAAACATTGAGCCATTTGGCGTTTTTATTTACTTATATTAAAAAACCATGTTTACTTTCAATATTTGGGGGAATTGGGTTTCGAACGCAAACAAATAATGAAAAAATAATCCTTGGTGCGCATCTTAAACAAACCTTCCAAGAACAAGCAAGCAATGCTTTTTTCATGTTTCCCAGACGACATGACACTTTCAATCGAGATCAAGTAGAAGTGTTTGATGATGACATGAGGGGTTAATTGTTTGACTGTTTAACTGGAGCATGTTTTTATTTCCTTCCTCTTACATTTGATATATTTTTAACAGATTATCCTACCATGATTTATGACTGCCACCAAGTGGCCAGAATAGGACGTTTCTTTACATCACAAAACTAGTCCTAAAAATAACAAATGCGTGGTCATCCTTTTAGCAATGAAAAAAAAAGGGTAAAGCGGAGCGAGAAATTATTTATTTAATTTGTGCCACTGTTTCTTAGAAACCTGTGCCTGATTAGTCCATTGAAAGTCGCTAACACACACACAGTAATTATAACAACAACAACAGGTGCTAGTCCATGTCAGCGTCCTCTATCTCCTCAGAGAGCTCCCTCTTCACCCAGGGTAAGGGAATGGGCGCGTAGGGGTCGTACGTCCAGCGTGGGTACGCCCTCTTGAACAGATTCATCATCACCGTGTCTTGGGAGCGCAGTTGGCTGTCAAACTGGCACTTCATGTGGCCGTGGGTTCCTTCAGGGAGGGGAGACGAGAGGTTAGCAAACGGTAAACAGACTGCATTTATAGAGCGCTTTTCTAAACAGTGGTCATTCAAAGTGCTTTACAACATTGCCTAACATCAACCCGTTCATCCATACACTGAGGGCCGTGTCAACCATGCAGGGCGACAACCAGCTCGTCGGGAGCAGTCAGGGTGAGGTGCCTTGCTCAGGGACACCTTTAACACTCAGCTAGGAGGAGCCGGGGATCGAACTAGCAACCTTCCGGTTACCAGCCATCCCGCTCGACCTCCTGAACCACATGCCGCCGTGTTAGTGAGGGCTGTCTCCATAAACAGGAGGGCATTGAGGGAGGTTAGGAGAGTGGTTTAGTGGATGCCACTCACCAAGGGCCATCTTGATGTGGCCACGCCGGCCCCACTTGGTTCTCAGCTCCACGGGCTTGAACCACAGGATGTCCTCTGAGAGAGAGACGGAGACGGAGAGAGACAGAGAGAGAGATTTTAATGGACAATCCGGTATCAATACAGCAGACCTAATCTTCCTCGATGGGTTTCTATATTGTTTTACGAGTTCTGACTTTAAAAATCAGAATTATGAGATTATAGTCAGGATTATGAAATTAAAGTCAGAATTGTGAGATTCAAGTCAGACTAATGACTTTAATCTCAGAATTGATAAGAAATCCACATGTGGCCCTAATCGTCTTCTGTATGAAACGCTTTGGTGCAGTCAAACAGCGTGGCGTGTTAATCGTCTGTAACTGTTAACCAAATCAATTGAGCTCCTCTGTATCCAACGAAGGCCCTTCCCGACATTACGAGGGGCCTTTTTTCTGTACAACAAACAAAACTGTCGTAGACGGGCTGAGAGCGCTCACCTCTGTTGAAGAACATGTAGCGGACCACCGCCGAGTGCTTGTTGATCTTGAAGGGGTGTCCGCTCAGGACCAGCCTCTTCAGCACCACCCGCTGGGGGTCACAGCTCAGCAGGCTGCCTGTAGCCACCAGGTCCTGCATGCCTGCGTGGATGGGAGAACACACACACACACACACGCTCAAGTCTCCACATAATGATCAATGGAAAAGGACTGCATTTATACAGCGCTTTTCTAACCAGTGGCCACTCAAAGTACCCAACGCCTAACATTCAGCCGCTCATGCACACATTCATGCACCCATTCACACACCGACGGCGGTGTCGACCATGCGTGGTGTCAGCCAGCTCGTCGGGAGCAGTCGGGGTGAGGTGCCTTGCTCAGGGACACCTCAACACTCGGCTAGGAGGAGCCGGGGTTCGAACTAGCGGCCAGCCAACCCCGCTCTACCTCCTGAGCCACATGCTCCCCCAAAAAATAGGTTTATTCCAATCAATTGGGGATGGTTGTTCCAATGATGGGTGTCTTCAGTCGACCCATCCCTCTGCCTTGAGTTATTATGGTGCGCTACAACTAACCAATAAGATGAGTGACCATGTCATTAAGAAGTACAGCTGTATGCCACCATGCATCTTACCGTCGTCTCTCTGTTTGAAGACCAGCGTCCCGGCAGGGGGGAAGGTGATGGGGGCGTATACGGTGACCACGGTGGGGGCGTCCTGGCGGAGGAAGCGCTCCATCTTATGCTTGTCCGCTGAAAGGAAAGCACATGACGTCAGAACCCACTTGCCTCAGAATTTCAGGCTATAAATATCAGGGGGCGAATTTTCTTTTGCCACGTTGACGATTTTCCTGTCCTTTTTTTAAATCTATTTAAAATCAAGTGTGTACGTCTGTCCTTCTGTCTTTCTCCATCTCCAGGCTGTTAGGCGTGGTGTGCAGTGATCAAGAATCAGTGTGTCTGTCTCTCTCCCTCGGCTGTTGGTGTGCTGTGATCAAGTGCGTGTGTCTGTCTGTCTTCTCTCTCTCTAGGCCGTTACCCCGTGGTGTGCTGTGATCAAGTGTGTGTGTCTGTCTGTCTCTCTCTAGGCCGTTACCCGTGGTGTGCTGCGAGAAGATTGGCGAGGCCCTGAAGCGCCTGAAGCCGCACTGGAACACCAGCTCCTCCTTGGCCTTGATGGTGTCCTTGTTGTTGGGCTGTCTCCTCACCAGCAGGTGCATCACCGACATCTGTTGGAACACGCGAAGAAGGAGAGACGAGGTCAGTGAGTCGAGTAGGTAGAGCGTTCACAAGCAAAATAACGGGATCAATAGGATTAAGACTATAGCATAGGACTGTAGTGGCCCTTAGCTTCAAAGTAAAAGCGCTTACCTTCTGCTCATGGGGGAGGAGGGACACCACCACGAGGGGACGTCCTGCCGCGACCCCCTCCATGACCGAGGGGGGGACATCGATGATGTGAAGGGTCACGTACCAGCCCACCTACGGGACACCACACCGTCAGGATTAATGAGAGGCACAGGAGCGCAACGTTACCGATGTGGACGTGGATATACCAGCTTCGGTGGTTACTGGTATGTATGCAATGGATAAACAGTATGCATTGTTATTCCCGTGCCTTAGGGGGCGCTCTACGGCCCCTGTTGAGTGTAACTTGTAACATTATTCTGGTGCTGGTGAATCAGAGTTGAAATGGATATCAACGTCTCGACCTGCGTTCTTGTGCCTCTCCGTTGCTAACACGTTATCCTTATGTTATACGACGAACATAATCGTTACCATGGCTCCCTCCTCCTCCTTCGCGGCCTCTGCCAGAATGCGGCGGCGGGTGCGGTCGAAGCTCTTGAACTGGAAGATCCGCGAGTAGTCCGGGGGCAGGTTCTCCATGGGGTCCCACGGCGTGGACCGGAAGCTCTTCAGACCCCGGTACCGCTGGAACCTTTGGTGATTCGCCACATCGTAAGACTAATTGTTAATTACTGCATTTTATGGACAAAGTAGAAAACGCTTTCCATGCTGAGAGGACATAATGTCTTCAAAAACGCTTTTGACACTGGGC
This sequence comes from Melanogrammus aeglefinus, assembly GCA_900291075.1. Lineage (NCBI taxonomy): Eukaryota > Metazoa > Chordata > Actinopteri > Gadiformes > Gadidae > Melanogrammus > Melanogrammus aeglefinus. The sequence goes on along the minus strand of OLKM01001757.1, from coordinate 96,180 downwards.
TTTACATTTACATTAATTGTATTACTTATTGTAAGTCGCTTTTATTCAAAGCGACTTACAATAAGTACATTGAAACAACAAAATGAAAATATTTTGCTGTCGGTACTGTAAGGGTGTTCACAGAAACAAGCTCAAAGCACTAACAACCGCTAGGAAAAACCATCCCCCGTATGCAACAAAGATAGTTAGGATAAGACGCACGCTACACAATGCGGAGTACTATTTTTTAAGTGCAAGGACGTACAACATACAATAAGTGCGTACATTAAGTGGGTTTTGAACCCAAAACCATCCTAGACAAACACCCGACGCGCTACTGGACTATTCTGCGCCATTCCGGTATTGCGATGTGCAGGCCCTCTGGCTGTCACATTGTGTGTTGTAGTGGAGCTGCACAATCGTTGTGTTTGCTCCTCCCTGTCTCGCTCTCTCCTCTCAGGTGGTTCCAGATATAATGGCGTGTTCCTGAATCCTCCGACGCCAGCCTTCCGAGTTGCATTCATAGCGTTCCCGTTTGTCTTTGTGATTGTGGCATGAAATTGGCTAGCCGTTGTTTATTGTTAGCTACATTATCCTCTTTAGCAAACCAGCCCGAAAACAAACAACACAACTTTACATTGTATTGCACGCACAGCAAGACCATGCAATGTATAAATTGGTGTCCGGAATAGCAATGTAATCAAATGTGTAAGAGCATTTAAAAATCGACATTAAAAAGGACCTGGTACAAATACAAAAGAATCTCTTCATGGGCGCAGCCACTCTCAGATTTTCGAAAGATGAAGACAAAAAGGGGGGCGTGCCTTCGAGAAATCTCGCAAGAAAGCTGGGAGATCTTCGACTCGGAAGTCTGGCGTTCCGAGGATTCAGGAACACACCATAAGTCCCACCAGTCTGCCCTCTCCAGACACCATTTTTTACTGTTGTTATTTTCAGTTAACTTCTGTTCATCAATAAATTACGATTACTTCTGCGGTTAGACCTTGGTGTGTCTCCATATTTGTGGTGGCCAAGAGCCGGGCCCTGACAGCGATAAAAGCGCCGCTTTACGTCAAAGCTCACACAATACCTGTTCTTGGCGGGCATGTCGAGGGGCGTGTCCACCTCGTCGGGGAACAGCTCGTGGGCGCGCGCCTCGCGGTACCGCCTCAGCCCCTCCCCCTCCTCCTCCTGGTCGATGTGGTCGTCGTAGCGCTGGTCGGCCCCGGTGGGCTCCGTCGGGCTCAGCTCCTCCTGTTCTTCGTCGGAGCCGCACAGCGAGCCTGCGGTCTGGGAGTCTGCGCACTGTGAGGAGAAGACAGATTAAGGTTTACGGCTGGACGTCTATCGGGCGTTATCGTTTTTTAAAACTTCTGATGGCCACAATTAGCCCGGCTACTGCCAAACCAAGATCAAAACGTAGATTGCGCGTTTTGTCTGGGGAGGCTGCTGTAATTTTCTTCCGCACAAGAAGCGTGATCAACGGGCCTGGTTCAAATGACTCTGTACACCATTGGCTGCTTGCCATCGCATCCCCGTCGTCATTGTGTTAAACCAGCCAATAGCGCTCCAGGGGAAGAGCCAGCTTGGTTTCTGATTCCGATACGCAGAAAAAGTATCGGGCGAATTCAAATCGCCGGCAGATTGGGCGGGGCCACCCGGTCTAGGCCACAATACTTGTTTTTTTTACCGCCGGCCAGAGGCGTCGATTCAGAAATGTTTGGCTTGAAAGAAAAAAAACGTTGTACCATTAATAGCGCCGGGTGAACATGTCTGCTGTGAGAGGAACAGTGATCTCATCTGGGTTGGAGAGCTAGGATGTAGTAGACACCATCCACAATGTGCTCACCTAATATTCCTTGGATGTATTGGAACAACACATGGGGCCTGAACTTCCTGCAGTAAAAGTGGTGTGATCGAGCGTCGCCCCCCACGGGGGGTCTAATTACAACCTGAGGAACAAGGATGCAATAACAGACAGCCGTCTTTTGAAGTACCCTTTCTCCTATTGTTCCCCGGCCAGCTGCGGTGCTTGCGACATCAAACCCGTTGCCCATAAGCATCCCAAAATGTAATGAAGCCCCCACCCCCCGACATGAATGAGGAATTTTCTCCCCCCCACCCCAAACCACCCACTCTTTCCTCTGAGGAGAGGTGGAAATAAATAAATGTCTGCCTCCTCCCCGAGCGTCCAGACAGGAAGCGGTGTTCACAGAGAGAGGAAGACGGGAGGCTTCTCTGGGGACCGCCGCTCCAAACACTCATTGTTGCCACTGGCGAAGCCTGGCACCGCACGCCAAAGACGGCCACCGGGAAAACAAACAGCGACCTCTCAGATGAACCGGTGCACCGGGCGCTGGTCACGTATGCACTGTTCCCCCCCCCCACCCACCCGCCCCGCCTTCTGGCACGGGGGCCAAGAACGCTTAGGGTCAGACTGGGTCTGGTGACACTGTTGCCATGTTAGCGTGTACACACACTGTGATGCAAACGCACCCAAGCGTCGGTGGTTAGCGGGACCTTATTAGGACAACATTAAGTCCAAACAACGTGGGTTGGCTACTAACCTGGGAGTCGATGTCCTCATCGTCTTCTTCCATGTCTTCGTCCATCATACCGTCGTCGTCATCATCGTCGTCGTCGTCGTCATCACAGCTCTCTGCGTCCCCATCAAGCTCCTGTCCTAACCAGCTGGCCTGGTAGTCCGATGTCCCCTTGGGAACTTTCATCAGTTTCTTGACCTTCCTGGCCTCTGAGGGACAGAGAAGATACCTTCAACACGCCTTCAGGACTGACAGCCCACCACTGAGACTACCCTTTTGCGACGGTACGTATGGATCGCAAATTAAACCACTACCATGTGTTTATGAATGACTGAGAATCACACGTTAAACGTAAATGGACCAGTCGCTACTCAAAGTGTTTTATAATATTGCCTCACATTCAGCCAGTCATGCACACACTGACGCCACTGTAAACCAAACCACCAGCTCGTCGACAGCAGTGAGCAGGCGAGGTGCCTTGCTCAGGGACACCTTGACACTGCTAGGAGGAGCCGGGGGATCGAACTAGCAACCTTCCGGTTACCAGCCAACCCGCTCTACCCTCTGAGCCACATGCCGCCATCATTCTGATTATGATTATCATTGTTCTTCTTCTTGGGTGTACCTTCGGCCTCGAGCAGCTCTGTGTCAGTGGGCCAGGTCTGCTCCCCGTCCATGGGGTCCACCTCGGCCTCGGCCTGCAGGCTCTCCCTGCGGGCGGGGTCCGCCTTCATGAGGACTCGCACCGGGGCCGCGTCCGTGTCCTGCAGCACGCAGAGCAAGGGGTCATGGTTCATGAAGAAACAACTAGTCCTCGTCAACGAGGAGAGCCTAACTTGGCGTCCATCTGGCTACGCTCTTATCCTAAAGGCACTCAATAAATCTGGCATCCTTAATTATTTAATGAGTCACCGGGTACACTCGGCCAATCGACACAGAGCTTTTGTTTTCGTTCTGAGCAACTTCAGGGAATTTGTCCCGACTGCTGGCAAATCCATTGGCAGACGATGTGTCGTAACATGTGATGTGTATAATCATATAATAATAAAAAAAGAGTCCAACTCCTCCCACCTGCATGTCCACCTCCCCTTCCTTCCCGGGTTTGGCCGTTCTGGTCGTGGGGAAGATGAGCGGCAGTGGGTCTGCGGGCGCGTCCACCTGACTGAGCTGGAAGTCCCCGTAGCCCGTGAGGTGCACCAGCCTGTCCACCTGCAGCGGGCAGCCGCGCACGTACCCCGACACGTGCAGGGTCCCCAGGCCCGTGGCCGGGGCCCCGCCCGGGGCGGAGGTGCTGGGGGTGTAGGAGACGCTCTGGGCCACCAGGTGGGGCCGTCGGGAGCGGAAGCCCAGCTTCCTCTGCCTCTGGGCGCTCAGGTGCCGGAGGATCAGCAGAGCGTCCTGCTCCGTGTCCAGCGGGAAGAGGCGGGAGTCGGGGAAGCGGTACTCCAGGATCTTTGCCAGCGCCCGCTTGGACTCCACTCGCCTCTTACCGGACAGCTCGGGCGCCCCTTGGCCCACCAGAACTACAGCAGCAGGGAGAGGGGTACCGATGACTAACCCAGACACCGCCGTGAGGTTTACAGTACAAAAGTACTTTGGGTTGGAAGGGAGGGGATGGGGTTACGGTTGGTTCTTACCGTGGCTGGGCAGACCCTGAGCGAAGAGACAGGACAGGCAGTAATCTCCATAGCTGTCCCATCCCTCGGTAGGATCCAGCACAAACACCAGGCTGTCCGCCATCTTTGCCAAGTCCAGGAGCGCGTACAGGTCAGCTGGAACATTACTTAAGAGTTAGGCCGTCGTCACTTAGTCATACACAAGTAACGTACACCAAGTTCATGTCTTTAATGGCCAGAAGCATAGAGTCAGAATGGGCACTAATTCTTATGACGAGTCAACTATACAACCCCCTATTTACGGAAAAACGTACTAGAAGGATAGAAAAGGTAGATACAAATATACAACATAAATATACTGGGAAAACCTTCAGTACATTACAGGGTATTAATTAGCTCTGCAACAACAAATCGATAAATATCGATTACTAAAAGCGTTGGCAACGAAAATGGTCATCGATTCGTTGAGTCGTATGATTAATACGACACTTGTAGGCGCGGCACTGTTACAGCCAGCCGCCGACAGGTTGGTTCACGCCCACAGCAAGCTTTAGTGTGAGCGACCACAGCTTGTATTTTGGTCATATCTTAATACTGGACTGTAGGCCTATGTAAAAGTGTTGTACCTTCACTGTTTTTGAATTTAAAAAAAACTCCATCTCAGTGTCCGTCTAGTCCAACCAAACACTCTGTTTGGCGATAACTTGTTTTCCCAGCAATATAAAATAGATGGTAAAGATGGAATTATGACCAGTTTAACGTCCTATCTTGAGCTATGATCATCTTATCATCAATTAAAGCAATAATACAAATTCTGTTTCAACAAAATAATCGAAAAGTATCAATAGTGGTATCAATAAAGACTTGGGAGTCTAGAAAATGGTATCAATATCAAGAAGAATTAACGATCTCCTGTTTGAGAGATTAAGATGATTTAATCTATTTTTAACCGTTAGTATTTAATGGTTAAAGATCTTATCGATTAACCGGATAACCATGGACATCCCTTTTATACTGTTTTTATATATATATATAAATGTATATCATACATTGTAATTTTTTTTTGTGTCTCAGTTATGTTCTTTTATTTTTTTATCATTTAATATTACTTTTAATAGTTCCGGGACGTTTGAGCAATAACCTGGTGTATTTACATTTCAGTCTGCACTGTGCATTTGAAATAATGTTCAGTTTTTGAATAAAGATGCGGCAATTACAAATGTTTCTATTTTTAAATCAGATTCATTCGAAAAAAATAATCGACCGATTAATCGATTATTAAAATAATCATTAGTTGCAGCCCTAGTATTAATATAGCTGATAAACTAAATCCAAGGGCTATAACAAAGAGCATCAGTGGGTTGAGTAGTAATGATTCATACTTTTCTCCCTCATAGATTATAAAAATGAATCCCTTACACCAACACATCTAACGGGAATAAGGCTGTGTAGGCTACCTTAGACTTATTTCACCGAGTCAGCCCTAGTCTTGGGTTTACTCTCATCTTGACGTCATGACCCTCTCTCGACTGCATCCCCCGCCGACAGAACGAGGCGTGCGCACGTGGCACACAATGGCTAACCCGTACGGGTAACCACTGAGGACGTCGTGAACCCACCTGTGTCGGGGCGCACCAGGGTGAACCTCTGTTTGAAGCGCGGAAGGATCAGACCGAAGCTCTCCGCCACGCCGCTGACGCACCGCTCCTGTCTCACCAGGCCGCCTGCGCCCTCGCTACAGAGCAGCTTAGCCACGGCCGCCGCGTCCACCCCAGCGTGGAGCGTCACCACGACGACCAGATGCGGGGGGCCGTCCTTGCTGCCTAAACGCCGCTTCTCGGTGAGGACCTGGCGGGGAGACACGGGGCACCGGTCAGTTCGCTGTCAGCATTGTTGTTCTCTAATTAAGTCTTTACCAAAGACTGGGTCGTGACCCACATGTGGCTCGCGGGAGATTTGAATTGGGTCGCCAAAAAAAATAAACACACACTACTTTTTTTTAGCTTTTAAACAAAATTCAACAAGAAGCATGTTTTTGATAGAACTGAATGTTTGTACTGTTTTTTACTTAGTTTGAACATTGAATCTAGTTGAAAGGCTAATGTACATTGGGGTTGTTTTACTGTTGAGGAAATAAAAACAATGAGATAGCCAAAACAAGGAGATGTTAACTCCGCCTAAATGCATTTATTTGGTCTCATTTATAAAGTATTTAATAGGTGTATTATGTTTTCAGTAACAAGGGCATAAAAGAAAGTTGTGATTTATCTCTTCGAAATGGCTGGTTTAAGTTCATATATAAGGGGATGCAGAATTGGCAGTAAAAACGTTCAGGAATGTTCATTGACGCACAAATTTGCCCTTCTCACGATTGCATAGATCTGGCCTATTGTGAATTGGGTCGCGATGGTATGGAATTAAAAAAAAAGAAAAAAAGTTTAGGAAACACTGCTCTAAAAGGGATTGGGCCGTGCTGTTCCTACCATGTCTTTCTTGTTCTTGCGATGCTGGTTGGCCTGATGTCTCCGGTCCATCCTCTTCTGCTCTCGCCGCTGCTTCTTGGTGAGCGCCGTCACTGATACTCGGCCTGGGGGGTGAACGATCGGAGTAGAAGGTTAAAGGTGACATATTATACCACCAGGTGCGATGCCGCTTTCAAGACAGCTCGGAGGTTACAGAAGCTCTCACGACGTGTCTTCACGTAAACCTTCCCTTCTTGCGAAATAAGAGCGTTCAGGAAACGCCCCTCAGAAGGTAGTAGGCTATGACAAAAACCGGAATAACAGATTGTTCGTGAGACTAGACTTCATAACAACAAATATGGAATGAATCAGTTATTAGAACTGCTTGGGATGGTTGAACATTAGCAAACGTAGGGTTGTATATTTATAGTATATTGGGCAGTGTTGCTCTGGCCTTTCCCTGCCATAGTAATTGTGATTAATTATGGTAAATAGGATGGATCCTCAACCCATTGACCGGAGAAGGGGAAATATGTTCCAATTTGATTTACCTCAGTCTGCACTCAGTGCTGCTGCCCTATTTTGCTCTTAAGGAAATTCTATCTACTTTGTGTTGCTCGTTTAGAAAAGTAAATTTCGAGAGTTTCATAACATCAGACACAGTCTGCCAGACAGCCTGGAAACTACACTTGGTATGTCTATGAAACGATGTGCAACAGCAGCATCTACTGGTTAAAGCAGTCAGTTGTTATTTGGTTTCCAAACTTTGACTTATACAATATTCTGCACTTCTTATTTGAGCAGTAAATAATGAATAACTGAAAAAAACACATTTTGCCAGGAAAAATGTTGCCAAGCCAAAAAGTATAGATTGCCGCCACTGCCTTATTTATTATCAGTTGTTTTTTCTAATTTCATATCCATACATCCGTAAGGATTGTTTTCGTGCTTGGTCAGACATGCAGTTTTACTTGCTGTGAATGCTTGTACAACATGATCCAACGTCAAGCAGCTAATGCATAGGCTATGTCTGGTCAAGAGGACCAGCAGTGTGAACACGTGTGATGTTAAAGCCCATATACTCCTCCGCCGTTCATCACGTTGGAGCAGGAGACCCCCCGATAAACCTCCACATGGCTCACCTTTATTATCCTTTTCAATCTCGCCCTTCGTCCGATGCTTGCCATGTTTGTGCCCTTTGTTTTTCTGTTTGTAAACACCAGCTCTGTGGCCTTGCTGGTTTTCCTCACCCGCAGCCATTTTCACCATGTGAGGAGAAGTCTATTTTCTCCAGCCCTACTTCCGCGTTGGACCGCAGCGTTCTCGGGTCTTCCGACGGGATCCTTCAGAGTAAAGGCACGTATGACCGAAAGAAAAGTTGTATTTGTTATAATTGGGGAAATAACCGATAATGACCATTCAAGAATAACGCATTGCAAAACAAAAGATTAGAGGAAATTAGGTAAAAAGTTAACTGAGTAAATATAAGTCTTTTGTAGGAATCTGGAGCTCGCAGTGGTCGCTCCTCAACACGTGTAAAGCCAGACCACATACACCACGATCACTATTTCTCTACTCCATTTAAACATCAACGCATTTAGAGACGTCGTAATACGTCACTGTGTCCAAAAAAGTGACGGTTTGTTTTTCGTAAAAACGTTGCGATTAATAATTACAGCCTTCACATGACCGCATCTGGGGAGGACCTTTACTGCGACAGGCCGAACTGGAAATGTAGTCCGATGACTGAACCGGAAATGTAGTCCGATGTCTCGCAACTAAGGGAAGACGGATATCAAATCAGAGCCGCAACATAAACACACGAAATATCGACCACGTCAGTAGTCTGGTCTCAGCTAGGGACACTTTCCTTCGTTTACAAAGCGTCTGGCCCGCTGTCGTCGTGCTTTGACGGGTAGTTCGGCGGTGTTATTGAACTTCCCTCGCCGTCTCCCGAGCGTGTTTTCACCGAAGGAGGCGTTGGAGCGGCCGGCCGCCATCTTGGTAAGCTGGGAGTGGGAGTCGAGACTCGTCCAAGGGTGGGGATTTTAACCTCATATTCACCGGGACATCCGTGTCCCGCCGTCGATTGACAACGTCCAAAGCCATGCCCACATAACGCGAGCACAGTGCCGTGTCAGCGGTCGGTGTGGAGGTGTTATTTCCCCGTGTGAACGCAGTCCGGGCCGCGACGCTCCCTGCTGAAGCCCGGCCTGTCAGAGGAGGGTGAGTGGGAGCTAATCGGGCTAGCCTGGGAGCTAGCGAGCAGTCCATAAGTCTTACTTTAGTTGAACACAGACCCCCGTTTGCATTGCTACGTTGTGGTTTTCGTCCACACTTGTTGAGATAATGTATAGGAATCGTTTAACTCGGGGGTTTAACCCGTCTGGTTGGTGTTTAACACTTTGCTGCTTGGAAGTTTTGCAGCTCCTAGCTGGTAGCTAGGAGCTAGCCCACCCATGGGAAAGTAGTTCGTCAATCGTCCTCTGGTTGAGATTTGGTGAGGTGTGTTTGTTTTTATCTCGTATTTGTGTGTTGGTGCTTGTGTGTGTTTGTTATTGCGTTAGTACACTTCACGGTGTGCGTAATTACGCAGGAGTTGTGATCGTGTCGCTGGAGTAAGGAGTGGTGTCCGTTCCTCAAGGGCTGTGATAGTTTTCTGTCTGGTAGAGGAGCTGGCCCACCCCTGGGAAAGTAGTTTGTCAATCGCCCTCTGGTGATATTTGGTGAGCGTGTTTATGTGTTTTTATCGCGAATTCTGCATGTCTGTTATGGCGTTTGTACTCTTCACGGTGTGCGTAATTACGCAGGAGTTGCGATCGTGTCGCCGTCGTAAGGAGTGGTTGTCTGTTCCTCCTGGGCTGTCGTAAGGAGTGGAGTCTGTTTCTACGGGGCTGGTGTGATGGAGCACGGAGTACAGGAAGGTGTTGGCCAGCTACATGTGCTGCTAGCTGGAAGATTAAAAAGACAAGAAAGTGGAATCAAGTTGGTACAGCGATGGGCTGATCTTCGATTATGCTTGTGTCTCTGTCTGGGTGACTCAAATGTTTGATTATGATATAACTCACGCTAAAAGTAGGATATAACCTCGATGTCTAATAACATGGACACCAAACCCTACTCTACTGAAGCAATAAAGTGCAGCGTCATCGATCGACGTTCATGGTATTTCCTGATAAGATTGGCAAAAGGAAACGAAAGTTGATATAATTGTGTGCTTATCGATACTCCTGATAACCAGATCACATGAGCAGTGATGACTTTGATGTATATAGTTAGAATAAACGGCCTAGCCTATTTCACACAGGACGATTTTTGTAAAAAGAAAAGAAAGGGCAACACAACAAATCACATGCTTTCTTTCATCTTGGCTACAATTAAATTACCATTACCAAATGTGTGATTGTTGCTCAGTGAAGAGGGGCAATTACTCAGTTGCCTAATTGCCGTTGTCCCCTCCCCTCTCAGCCCGTGAACAGGAAGTGCTGAAAAATGCAGAGCACTGGGCGCACAGAGAGAAGCACATAGGGAATTGCAGCCCTCCAGCTTTGTCCTGTCTGACTGCATTCTTGTCTGCGTGTGTAGTGGCTGGCACGCCATAGGACTTCACGAAGGTATCAGTTATCGACACTCACGTGCTCATGTGTTTGAAAGGCCCATCATTAAACGGTGACACTGGGACACATTCATGAGCAACAATGTAGTGAGGCACAATGACGCGTACAGTCACCGCATGGCCATAAGGCTTTGGTTCACAACGCCAGGGCTTCTGCATCCCAGCGAGCTGCACAGTGTTGGGTGGGACAAAAGAGGTCTACTTTCGATCAGGGGTGGGGGTGGGTGGATGTGGTGTTTCTTCCCGGCTGAGGGAGAAGTCTTGTGACTCTGGTGTCAGCTCTGTATCTGCTTGCATCTGATCATCTGAGCTGCTTAGGAAACTCTTGGTTCGTCGTTTTAACAATGGCTAGATAGATATACGCCCTGCCGTTGCCACATTATGGATTTGTACAAACGCATTTGCAGGTATTGAATATGTTCCTGAAACCAGGCTACCCACTTACGCTTAAGGTTAGTGATGCACCGTTTGATCGGTGATCATTATCGGCCGATAAACACATGAACGGGGAACGCCTTATAGACACGTGATCGGCCGATAAACTCTAAATTTGCAGATTGCTTGAGCCATTCACGTGAATCAAACACTATTGTGCACAACACGCACCCCCAAACAATTGCAACTGCAGCACTAACATGTCAACATAGTTTCCTCAATGTGAGGCCAAACAAGGTTCTTCTGAAAAGTAGACTTTATAACTAACTAGCCGTTGACAGCGTTTCCTTTCATGGGCACGGATTTCACGAAGACTTTGTGTATTGAGATAATACAGTTCCGTTCTAGTTTCGAAATTCTGGCATAGGATGGTTATAATCAGTCTGTGAAACGGTATATGCTTCCTTTGTATAAGGTTTATGGTCATTTTGTTAAATGTATTCGTCCCAATGACACATTCATCTACTTGTTTCACACTTACTTCCCTTTGTGCAAAACTCCAAAAAAAAAAATATATACCAATCCATAATGATAACTAAATGCTACCGTAGATAATCAGTTACATCTGCTGAGGTTGAAAATGGCACCGTAGGTTATCTCAGACTTGAGTTACTGTGCAAAATCATAACCCACAAGACTGACTTTAATGTGGTGGCCTGTGTGCAACCCGGTCTTATACTTGTGTAATAGTCCATGCCGCATCACAGGATACATCACAGGATACAATAAAGTTACAATATTTCACATCCCCCATGTCTATTGAAGTATCAAGTCGGTTAATCCATCTCAACAAGCTAATTAATGGCTACAAACCTAGGCTAAATATTATAAGGGGCTCATCCAGCTGATCACTCATGCGAAAATCAAATCAGTATTGGCATAAAAACAGATTGTGTTACCCTAATTAAGATGTTTCCTCGTGTTGATAAAGGGAGGAAAGCAAATACCAACCCTATTCTGTGAACTCTATGGACAGACACAAACTTCTCGTGGAACTCTACACTGTCCAACTGAAGTCTGATGTCATCGGGGATGGTCCATAACTGAAGTTTATGACCACAGGGTGCATCCCTACCACTTCAATTGAACCATCGGGCAACTCCACATGGCGTTTGATTTTTCTAAATTCTTCTTTCTCCGACGGGGAGGTTTTCGCTGTGTGTGTGTTTCCAAACTCCTTACAGGTTAAACGAGTAGTGCCGTCAGTGGAATGCTTTGTCTCTTCGACGCGTCGCCCCTGTGTCACCTCTCCATCAGTCAGTGGCTCGCTCGTGGCTCCCTTTGTTTGAGTAGGGACTTGTCTGCTGCTGCACACAAATATGTGTTCTTAAACTTTTACACAACTAGGAATCTTCTGACGACTCATTAATACTGGTATGTTAGGCCTATAGGCGTATTTCTATTTTTGATCAAGGACATAGCACGTGGCGTACGTGCGTCCGCGATCAATTCTTCGAAGGAATACTTTCCTATGAGAGAGGTGGAGGCGGGGAGGTGTTTAACCGACATAGTCGCTCAGTCTATTAATCTCGAACATCCCAATACAACACATACGTTCGGACTAGGCATGAGCGGAGATAGACTTTTCAGGAGCAAAGGCACTTACGTTTATGGTAGTGCTGTGAGTTACCATGGTAACCAGAGACTGATCGCGTGTAGCCCTCGTCAGCAAAAGGGACCAGGATTTGCTGCGGTCCAAGCTCCCTGACTTCACCCGAGTCCCCTTTGCGTCTCAACCCAGCCTGTTCTAGGTCTTCATATGATATTCATCTACTTGTCTTCATATTGGACTCCACTGTCTCGTCGCTGCCGTCTCAATCTAAAGACCTCATCAACATCGCCCTCTAAATCTAAAGCTGGTTTGCTTTTCTTTCCATTTTAGTTTCCAAAATGTTTCTGTCGGCAAAAAAACAAACAAAAACGTTCCATCATCACATGTGGGGGCATTGAAAAGAGTGCGACGGCTCCCACATTCTGTCGCCTGCCACAGTCAACCACCCACATCCGTAATGCCTTCTCAATGCGGTACAGGAAAGGCACTATGTATCCTAACCTGCTCCATCCTCTGCCCACCCCCCCCCCAGGTCTTGACACGCATGCGGCTACTGACCCGCAGATGAGCCATCGTGGGGGCTGTCGCGTCACTGTCGCAGATCCAGAACGTTCCTGGCGGCGGTGGTGGCATTGAGCCCCCCCAACCCCAAACAATATGCCCAACGCCAGCCGCGCCGGGAACCTGAAGGACCCCGAGGTCGCAGAGCTGTTCTTCAAGGAGGACCCCGAGAAGCTGTTCTCGGATCTGCGGGAGATCGGACATGGCAGCTTCGGGGCCGTTTACTTTGTGAGTATTGGAGACTGCGATCTGGGACTGGGGGTTATGAGAGCAGTTCTGTGGGTACTGTTTAGGACATAGGGTTGTGCCAGAGAGGAAGATTAGAAGAGGTCAGCAATGAGGTACTTTTTTAACATTCAAACTATCGATAATATTGATTTTTTTTTTTTTCAACTGAAGCCAGAGTTTATTTTTAACCCCCTTTAGCTCAAGCGCTACTGAAGTATTTTTAAACATTATCCTAGCATTTACATTGAGATTCAGGGAATGTAGCAGACGCTTTTATCCAAAGCGACTTACAGTTAAGTGCATTTGTCGGAAGTTAGAGCCTCCTGTTACAAAGGGGTGCACAAGTATCAATGCAAACATTTACAAATTCTTCAGCTTCCTGCCAAATCTTTAGAGTTGACACATTGTCCCTGGATAAGGGAGGTCTGGGTGGTCAGGCGTATGGATTCAGTATAGGATCATTGGGATTCTAGTCTAAAGGCTTTCACTTCTGTTCCTGGTGTAGGAACCCCATGAATCATTCTAATCTACTTACTTTTATTCTCTTGTCAAATGTAGGCACGGGACATTCGGACAAATGAGGTGGTGGCCATCAAAAAGATGTCCTATAGTGGAAAGCAGTCCATCGAGGTACAATGTTAGCTGTTTTCTCTTACATGTCCTTCTGTGTCATTGTACGAAAGTCAATATTGCTAGCTGTCAAATAAACGCTTTGAATAAACAGGCAGAATAATTACTATTTGTCTAACTCCTTGCTTTTAGGCGAATGCACATATAAAGGGTTTTTTCCCAAGTTGTAGTGGTCATTCTGGAGTACATAATGACTGTTATTGTCCTTGCTCACCATTTTGCCAGTTCTATGAGATGACTATTATTCATTGACGATACATTTTAACATTTCTTTTTTAATATAATTTCCCAGAAATGGCAGGACATAATCAAGGAGGTCAAATTCCTCCAGAGAATACAACATCCAAACAGCATCGAGTACAAAGGATGTTTTCTACGCGAGCACACGGCCTGGGTGAGACTTTACAACATTGCGTTTGTGCTGCTGGTGACTGACTGACATATTGTGATATTTTTGTGGGGAAATACAACCTATTTACTCAGAGTACTTTCTCTGTTTTCAGTTGGTGATGGAGTATTGCCTGGGCTCCGCTTCGGACCTCTTGGAGGGTATGGTGTCTCATTTGTAGATCCTTGTATTTATATCCTTAATATCCCAGTAATACCCATTCATAGTTCCATATTGAACATCAACCTTTTTAAGTCGCGGTTAATGTTTTGGTTGCATAGACCGGTAACACAGTTAGTCTGAAATCACAGTTGCCGTCTGAAATCACAGATACGGTCTCAAATCATACCGTCTTAAAGTCGCCTCACTTACTCACTGTCCAACCTTCTTCATTCAGTCCACAAGAAGCCTCTCCAAGAAGTGGAGATAGCTGCGATCACGCACGGAGCTCTGCAAGGCCTGGCGTATCTGCACTCCCACAACATGATTCACCGGTAAGCCTTGTCCGCCCGCGGTGTGAGGGTTACGACGGGCAACCACGCTGAGCAGTGTGACAGCTGCATGTGTCTGGAAGCTGTAATCTCCCCTTCCCTTCCCTTTGTCTCCCACAGAGACATCAAGGCAGGCAATGTCTTGCTGACAGAACCAGGCCAAGTGAAACTGGCCGATTTTGGCTCGGCGTCCATCGCCTCGCCCGCCAATTCCTTTGTGGGAACACCATATTGGTACGCTGCGAACGTCTCATGACCATCACATGGGCATATCAATAACTTGTCCCGATGCTGCTGCAGAAGTTCTCAGGGTAACTTTTGGAGCTAACGTATGTGGCTAACATCTTGACACTTTCTCAGGATGGCCCCTGAAGTGATCCTGGCTATGGATGAGGGCCAGTATGATGGGAAGATTGACATTTGGTCACTAGGGATCACTTGCATTGAATTGGGTAAGGGTCGTTATTCTGAATGCTGTGTTTCAAATGCAGAATCCTCTTATTTTTCTGTGTTTACATAATGGTAATTTGGTAGTAGAGATAGTAAAATGAGATTTGCATACACTGAATCAGAACCTATGTATATGACTTATGTGTGTGTTGTGTTGCATTTTGGTTTTTTTTTGCAGCTGAGAGAAAACCTCCACTGTTTAATATGAATGCGATGAGTGCCTTATACCACATAGCACAGAATGAGAGCCCCACACTGATGTCAAGTGAATGGTGAGTTGACTTTCTCTGCATTTATCTGAGCCGATGCAAAATAACATACAATAAGTTCAACATTTTAATTCTTTCCTCTTCCTCCTCACACCATTTTCCTTCCTGATTCAGGACGGAATATTTCCGAAACTTTGTAGATTCCTGCCTTCAGAAACTGCCCCAGGACAGACCCAACTCTGAAGAGCTGTTGAAGGTAGGACGACAGGGATCGACAAGAGATTCATGCCGATAAGATGCATTCAAAACCCTGTGGTAATCAAATATTACCAAACCGACTTTGCGCTTATTTTTTCTTCAATTCATTCGATTAAATGTCGGTGATTCCCCCCTCTCCGTCTCCAGCATGCCTTTGTACAACGCGAGAGGCCGGAGTCTGTGGTGTTGGACCTGATCTCGCGGACCAAGGACGCGGTGCGGGAGTTGGACAACCTGCAGTACCGCAAGATGAAGAAGATCCTGTTCCAGGATACAACGGCACACAACGGGCCTGCAGCAGAGGCTCAAGACGACGAGGAGGTTTGTGTCCGTCTCTCTCTCTCTCTCTTTTCCTTCCCCCTCCAGCGACTGTTTATATTGTTTGAAAGTGTTGTTGTTGCATCTAGGCAGTGTGGCTAGGTTTAGGCTTATGATAACTCGTATTGTTCACTAAAGTGTTTTCCACCAAAAAAACAGCTACATTTTGGTCAACAATACCTACCAGTAAGCGAGAGTGTCTCTGACCGCCGGGTGTCGTTCTCGTGCTCAGGAGCCGGAGAACAGTGCCGGGCGGACGGGCACTGTGAACAGCGTGGGCAGCAACCAGTCCATCCCCAGCATGTCCATTAGCGCCAGCTCTCAGAGCAGCTCCGTCAACAGCCTGACAGACGCTGCAGAGGACATGGAGCGAGACAAGACCGTCATATCCAACAGCTCCGTCATCCACCTCAAACCGGTTAGTGGGGCCTTGGTGATTATGCGTACAGGAACCCGTCTCCTCTTAAGATGCACTCCTGTACTTTTGAATCAGCCAAGTCCTTTTGGCTGATTCACATTTAGGGCATTTAGCAGACGCTTTTATCCAAAGCGACTTATAATAAGTACAATTGTCAGAAACTACATTTCGATGTCAGTACAGTAAGGATGTTCATAGAACCAAGTGCCAAGCACTAACAATTGCTAGGTTAACCCATTCCCCATGTACAGCAAAGGTAGTTAGGATAAGATGCTACACGATGCCAAGTTTGACGTACAACATACAATAAGTGCGTAAGACGGGGGGGGGGGGGGCCTAAGGGGGGAGGCTATGCAGAGTCTAGGTGAACTCTGCAAAAATGAGTCTTGAGTTTTTTTGCAGAAACTTTGACTGACTGCTTTTTATTTATAGCATCTGCTAAAGGGAAGCTTAGATGCATGTTCGAAGAAGCCGGTATGGGTTGATCCCACTGTGGACATAGGGTTTGAAACCAAGACGCTTCGTACCGGAACACCTAGTTACTTGACGAGTCTGGCCCCCCGAGATAAGAGATGGCACGGTCTGTCAATAGCATGTGTTATCTTGTATCTGTCAATGTGCTAAGGAATAACTTCTCTGTTTGTTGTGGATGCCCCCCCCAAGGAGGAAGAGGCCAACCATGAAGACCCCGAGGCCAACGCGGGTCAACCCGAGTCCCAGTCCCCTCCTGCTCACGTTCCAAGACCAAAACGCAACCGCGAGCACTTTGCCACCATACGCACGGCTTCTCTGGTAAACACTGGCTGGATGGAGGAGGAGGGGTTTGAAAAGGGGTTCCTGATTGTGTTGATTTTGCCAGTCCGTCCTCATAGAGAACATGTCTCGTTTTGCCTGAAGAAGTTATTACTAATTCTGCTGGTGAAAGTTCATCAGAGATTTTATTTACTTGAGCATGAATAACCCAAACAGTCTCTAATACAATAACTGGTTTATTCCAACGGAATCAACCATGTCAACCGTATAGTGCAACTTTTCGTATTGGCATGTCAAAGAAATCATTACAAAATGTATTTCATTGTTTTACCTGTCTACACAAAGAGTTTCTCCAGAAGACCAGACACTTTCATAGCTGCTCCCTTAACACGCATGCTAATGCTAAACATTAGCATGTTGTAATGCTAAACGTTTGCATGTTGTAATGCTAAATGTTAGCATGTTGTAATGCTAAAAGTTAGCTTGTTGTATCGCTAAAAGTTAGCATGTCGTAATGATAAACGTTAGCATGTTGTCATTTTAATCTGTAATCCTAGCCCAGTTCCCCATTATTTTCCACCTAACCCTGGTGTGTGTGTGTGTGTGTGTTGCCGTCCACCAGGTGACGCGGCAGATGAAGGAGCACGAGCAGGACTCGGAGCTGCGGGAGCAGATGTCGGGCTACAAGCGCATGCGGCGGCAGCACCAGAAGCAACTGATGGCCCTCGAGAACAAGCTCAAGTCAGAGATGGACGAGCACCGGCTGCGGCTGGACAAGGAGCTGGAGAACCAGAGAAACAGCTTCGCCCAGGAGATGGAGAAGCTGGTGAAGAAGCACCACGGCTCCCTGGAAAAAGACGTACGTCACCGAGGCTACTGACCCCCCCCCCCCCCGCAATGTTCAGTACAGGGCTGGACCCAGCTCTAATGGTTTCACATGAAACCTGGTTGTATTTATATATATATCGTTAGCCTCAAAGTATAATTGATATCGTTAGCTTCATAGTATAATTGATATTGTTAGCCTCATAGTATAATTGATATCGTTAGCCTCATAGTATAATTGATTCTGTTAGCCTCATAGTATAATAGATATATAATTTATAGCCTAAGTCATATTTTGGCCCAATTGTGATGTGTAACCAAACTCTACTCTCCTAACACTGATGATTCACTGTGTCTCATTGGCTATGTCCTATGCCAAATCAGGGTGCTTTTCAAATTCCAAAATCACCATCTGCCTAAGTCATCTATTTGACAAACTAAATACAAGATGAACCTTAAATATGACTCAGGCAATTATGCTACGAGGCTAACGATATGTTTCCATCTTTCCCCCATCAGGCGAAAACCTTCACCAACGACGAGAAGAAGTTCCAGCAGCACATCCAGAGCCAGCAAAAGAAGGAGCTCAACAGCTTCCTGGAGTCCCAGAAGAGGGAGTACAAACTACGGAAGGAGCAACTGAAAGAGGTACCGTCTACTCTGCTGCTCCACAGAGCTTTCGCATTGGGTTTTAATGACATGGGGTGGGAATCCCAGGGAACCTCACTATACGATATGCGTTACTTGGCCTGCGATACCGATAATATCGAGATAAAGCGATTCTGCGGTCATCAATATATTTTTTTGCCAATCATTTAACGATAAATCACGATATATGTCAAACTATGAATACAAAATAAACGTAAAAATTATGCCTATCTCTGCCTGTCATCTATCCGTGGTCCAAACTGAGTTTCTTCAGTTGCTCGTCTTTGGTTAGTTTACTTCCGTTAAAGTTTCTTCCCTTCATGTGTTAAGCGCCACCCCGTGGAGCATGGATATGGATATTTAAGAAAATAAAATTGATATTTGGTAACAGTGTATCAGTTCTCGTATCGCACGAAGAAGGGCGACAATACACCGCCCTATCCAGATATAGATATATATATATATATATATATATATATATATATATATATATATATATATATATATATATATATTAAATACACCTATTAATGACTGCCGGGCCACCCGATCTGTTCCTAATCCTACCATCCCTCCCTCGTCTCCAGGAGCTCAACGACAACCAGTCGACGCCCAAGAAGGAGAAGCAGGAGTGGCTGTCCAAGCAGAAGGAGAACTTCCAGCACTTCCAGGCGGAGGAGGAGGCCAACCTGATGCGGCGCCAGCGGCAGTACCTGGACCTGGAGTGCCGCCGCTTCAAGAGGAGGATCCTGACCGCCCGCCACAACATCGAGCAGGACCTAGTGCGCGAGGTGAGACACCACCCCGGGGCCCCGACACCACCACCCCGGGGCCCCGACACCACCACCCCGGGGCCCCGACACCACCACCCCGGGGCCCCGACACCACCACCCCGGGGGCCTGACATATTGATGTGAGCCGGGCAACGGGGTAGGCACCTGGCTATTCAGCAGGGTTGCTTACATTTAGGGTATTAAAGGTGACACATTATACCACCAGGTGTGAGCGTGATTAGCCATCACAAGCCGTTTAAAAAAATCCCAAGCGGTATCTCCACCTAGATGTATGACAGAGAGATGAGCCACGTTTGCTACAGTCCACTGGGTGGTCTTGGAGACTGATTCATCCAGCACACATCTAGGTGGACACGCCCACTGGTGATGTCAGAAGAGGCAGATTTCCAAAATATGCTTGCAAAGGCTGTTTTATCCAAAGCGACTTTTTTCAGAAGGAGAAACATTAAATCACTGTACTATTTTTAAGTTAAAAGACGTACAACATACAATAACTGCGCTTATTAGAATATATGTATTTGTTTTATATCCTCCATTTTAAGCCAGGATGAAGATTTTGTAACTGGCCACGGTTTAACGTCATTTTTTAGTAGTGTTATTATATTATTGTTCCTTATCTTTAACAATATTACAGCCTATACACATCTCTACATCATACAGTTCAGAAGCTGCTGCTGCGTCTTATCTCCACTGCTGTGGTCTGTTCCCACCCGGTTGGTTTTGGGTCTCCACTAGAGCTGGGGGATTGGGCCTAAAAATAAAATCTCCCATTTTTTTTCAAACGAAACCTAATTATCGATTTTTGACGATTTCTTTTTTTCTATAAATTAATTCTATAAATTCCAAATGTATGTATTTTTTAAGTTTGGATTTTATTTGAAGTTTAACTAAAGCAAAATTTGGTTGCCACAGTCTTGAGGCAAACTCTAAACGCTCACTTTTTTCGTGCAAGTAGACTTTTATTTTTGCTTCCCATGTTTTTTTTATAGATTATACACCATAAATTCGAATTACGATTAAAAATCGATTAATCTGCCAGCTCTAGTGGAGAGTCTCTCTAAACCCCCTCTCATCGGGTCCCCCCCCCCCAGGAGCTGAACAAGCGGCAGACCCAGCGGGACCTGGAGCACGCCATGCTGCTGCGGCACCACGAGTCCATGCAGGAGCTGGAGTTCCGCCAGCTCAACAACATCCAGCGGCAGCGCACCGATCTGACCCGCCTGCAGCACCAGACAGAGCTCACCAACCAGCAGGAGTACAACAAGAGGCGGGAGCGCGAGCTGCGCCGCAAGCACGTCATGGAGGTCCGGCAGCAGCCCAAGAGCCTCAAGGTGAGCCTCACGGCCGCGGGGAGGAAGGGGGCTGGGGGTAAAGGAGGTTTGGGAAGAAGGTTTGAACTTGGGCTGGGGAGGTACTGGTCAATATTCATCACTGGTACTGATGAACGGTCACCACTGGTACTGGTGAACGGTCACCACTGGTACTGGTCAACGGTCACCACTGGTACTGGTCAACGGTCACCACTGGTACTGGTCAACGGTCACCACTGGTACTGGTCAACGGTCACCACTGGTACTGGTCAACGGTCACCACTGGTACTGGTCAATGGTCACCACTGGTACTGGTCAACGGTCACCACTGGTCAACGGTCACCACTGGTACTGGTCAACGGTCACCACTGGTACTGGTCAACGGTCACCACTGGTACTGGTCAACGGTCACCACTGGTACTGGTCAACGGTCACCACTGGTACTGGTCAACGGTCACCACTGGCACTGGTCAACGGTCACCACTGGTGCTGGTCAACGGTCACCAGTACCTCACAGAATCGCTCTGTCTGGAATGAAGTGTGATGTGGGATTATCTTTTATTTTTATTTTTTTTCTGCAGTACACTGTTTGATCAGCAGATGGTGCAACCATTGTTTTGTTTCCTAGTAGTGTCATGTCGTGAAACTCCTAGCCTAGTAAAGCCTAATGTCCTGTAGTTTACGAGACAGTAGTCCTGCATTGGGGAACCGTATTATTACAAGGTTGAATTTGCAGATTTTAATTTTTACTGTATCACAAGTCCAATAGACTTGATATTATACTTGTTGAGTTGATACTTTGATTTTTTTTCTTTAAACCAGTAGTTTCTGTAGCCTAGAAACTTTTTAAAAGACAGTTTTGATGCACTTGGATGTTTGTTGACCAGTTCACTGCCTAAAGCAACGGCCAAAATATTTGATAACATTTACATTTAGACAAGTCCAATAGACTTGATTTATACTTTAAGTTGATACTTTGATTTGAGTTGATACTTAACAATTGTTAGGTTAACCCCTTCCTGGTGTACAACAAAGCTATCCACTCACCCACCTCTATGTGCCCCTGGTGTCCCAGTCCAAGGAGCTGCAGATCAAGAAGCAGTTCCAGGACACGTGTAAGATCCAGACAAGGCAGTACAAGGCGCTGAGGAACCACCTGCTGGAGAGCACGCCCAAGGCGGAGCACAAGGCCGTGCTGAAGAGGCTGAAGCAGGAGCAGCACCGCAAGCTGGCCATCCTGGCGGAGCAGTACGACCACTCCATCAACGAGATGCTCTCCACCCAGGCGGTGAGGCCACGCTCCTGGTTATAAAGCAGCAGGCCTTCTGGGAAACCGGTCTCCCGGCCTCATGCTCGCTGATCCGCCAGCCTTTTCTTTCCAACCCACTCTACCTCTTTTTTGTCTTATGCTCTCTTTTCTTCTCCACCTGTCTCTCTCTAGTTAGGTTCATCTGATGCATCTTTCTATTTGTATCTCTTTGTTCCTCCGTCTATATATATATTCTTTCACACTCTTATCGTCTCTCGCTCTGTCTGTCTCTTTTTTTCTTCCCCTACCCCATCTTCCCCATCTATGCATATCCATCTGTTATTTCTGATCTATATGTATATACATTTGTCCCACCTAAGCCCTACTTCTCTGTCTGTCTGTGTCTCTCTCTCTCTGTCTCACTCTCCCTCTCTGGCTCGCTCTCGTCTCGCTCTCTCTCTCGTCCTCCTCGTCCTCCCGTCCTCTCTCTCTCTCTCTCTCTCTCCTCTCTCGTCTCTCTGTCTCTCTCTCTCTCTCTGTCTCTGTCTCTGTCTCTCTCTCTCTCTCTGTCTCTCTGTCTCTCTCTGTCTCTCTGTCTCTCTCTCTGTCTCCCCCCCTCCCCTCTACAGCTGCGTCTGGACGAGGCCCAAGAGTCCCAGTGTCAGGTGGTGCGCATGCAGCTGCAGCAGGAGCTGGAGCTGCTCAACGCCTACCAGAGCAAGATCAAGATGCAGACGGACGCGCAGCACGAGCGCGAGCGCAAGCACCTGGAGCAGCGGGTGTCCCTGCGCCGTGCCCTGCTGGAGCAGAAGGTCAGCGTCACACCGGGCTGCATGGGCGATCAGGGGGGCGCTGTCGGGCTCCTGTACAGGGCAGTGGGGTCACGTCGGGAAAACACAGCCCTTCACTGTTTAATTCTTACTTCACCCCGTCTTGACTGTCTGGTAATCCCGTTTCAAGACGGTGACTTAATTTAACTTTACACGTAACTTTACACTTAACATAGCTCTTAACTCAACACTTACTACACCAGCCCTTGTGGAATACCTTTTTAAAGAGGGTGTCTTAACTTAATTTAACACTTCATTTAATTTAAGTTAAGAAAACACTGACTGTAACAGCCCAGGGCCTGTATTTCACTGTTTCCCTGGAGCGGAATTCTCATGCCACCCAATCTTGACTGTTGGGGGATTATCATTCAAGTCAGGGTCGGGCTGACGTGATGATGGGCAGACGGTGTTGTTGTGTACCAAGTTGACTCAACTAGGCACTGATCTTGTTTTAAGCTCCCCTTTGGCATTCAACCAAACTAGCTTCGGTCTTGCCCGTGGTGACGAAGGAATGAACCATTCCAAGCCTCGGTAGTTTATTCAACACACTGAGTACATCGATGTGAAATGCCTTAGTACAATGTATTATTTTTTTACTAGCGTTGTAACTTAACTATAATAGACAGTATAATTGATTGCAATTATCCCTAAATATAGTATCTTTTTGTAGCGCGATCCGCCGGGCTAATGAACCTGCAGTGTGTGTGTGTGTGTGTGTGTGTGTGTGTGTGTGTGTGTGTGTGTGTGTGTGTGTGTGTGTGTGTGTGTGTGTGTGTGTGTGTGTGTGTGTGTGTGTGTGTGTGTGTGTGTGTGTGTGTGTGCGCTACGCAGCGGAGAGCCAGTACTAAGGGCTGTGTGTGTGTACTAAGGGCCGAGTGCGTGTGTACTAAGGGCCCTGTGTGCGTGTCCCCAGATCGAGGAGGAGATGCTGTCGCTGCAGAACGAGCGCGTGGAGCGCATCCGCAGCCTGCTGGAGCGGCAGGCCCGCGAGATCGAAGCCTTCGACTCAGAGAGCATGCGTCTGGGCTTCAGCAACATGGCCCTGTCAAACCTCTCCCCCGAGGCCCTCAGCAACAGCTTCCCGGGGGCCTCGGGCAGCTGGAACCAGCACACGCCCCCCCGCCAGGTGGGGGGCTCCGCCCGGGGGTCGCCCTGGGGGGGCGGCGGCGTGGTGATGGGCTCCGCGGGGAGCCACCAGGGCAACCACCACCACTACCACTCTAGCCCGGGCGGGGGGTCGCTGGGGCCCAGCTGGGGCCCCGGCGGCATGCAGGCGGGCGGCACCCCCCAGCCCTGGGGCCACCCGGCGGGGGGGCACCTGCTGTCCCGGAACAGCGCGGGGGGCGGGCACAACAGCCCCCAGGCCCTGCGGAGGACTGCGTCTGGGGGGCGCGGTGAGCCGGCCATGAGCAGGAGCGCCAGTGTCACCTCTCAGATATCTAACGGGTCGCATCTGTCTTACACATAGACACACGCATGCATACACCCCCCCCCCCACCGCACCAGTCCACCCTGGGGGTCAGAGTCCGGTGAACTGAGGAGAGTCAGCTGGAGATATTTAGGCTCCGCTCACAACACATTGCTCCCTCTATCACTCTCTCTCTCTCGCTTTCTCTCACCTTGACTCCCTGCCCCCCCCCCCCTCCTCCCCCGTGTACAGATAGGGATGTGTGGTGAAATCAATGTTGCTCAGGTCAAAAGGGCTGGGAGGACTCCACCCTTCCTCAAAGCAGTTTTCCAGCACACGTATAGATTCAGAATTAGTTTTAACACCGACGTAGTGTCCACACTTAGTTAAAAACTTTTTTTTTTAATTTGGAGATCTCTTCAATCAAATTCCTTATCATTTAGAATCTATATGTCGTGCTTTATCTCAGCCATTGCTCTCATTTTGCACATGAAACACTGTTGGAAAAAAAAAAAAAAAAAAGACAGCCTTTGACTTGTATTAACTATGTCCTTTACAAATGTTGTGTGACGCAATCACAGTGAGTTGATCTTGTTCCCGACCCTAGTCCTGTTCGCCCCGCGTCGCAGTGCTCACACACAGTGCTCCGCTGTCTTTGCTGCCAGCCTGCTGTATTGGTCAATGCTCTGACGTTCAGTTGTCTTCCTATAGTATCAAAAGCTAATACTTAGAGTTCCTCAGTCATTCGCCAAAATTAAGATACGTATGTGTCTGAAAGCCAATCGAATCCACCCCTTACTTTGTCCGGCTACGTTGTTTTGTTGCAACTGTTGCAGCTCAGAAAAGAAATATGTGCCTTTTCCTTTTTTTAAACCTGTGATTTATTAAACGCTGTTACATATTTAAGTGATACAACTTAACTTAGTTGAAATGGATGCCAATTTATTTTGAATGTTCAGATTGCTTCATATCCACTCAAATCTTAAGTTTGCAAGATCCCAAAGTCTAAATTGTAGTTTTCTTATACTCATTGTACATATGCAGTAATGTGGGTGTTATATAAAGTTTTATAAAAATATGAGGAATATATCTCGAATGAGCGATACTATCTTTCAAGGGTGATGTTTTTAGATTGTTCAGATTGATTTGATGAGGAGAATGTTGCATTCTATGTGATGGATGGAGGAGATAGACTTAGTTGCCTTTTAAAAAAAGGACCCTTGGATATGTTTATTTTATGCGTGCCTTGTTAAACTGCTGCCTATTTAAAGCACTTTAAACCTATCTTTATATATATATAGATATCTATATCTAGATGTTTATAGATATATATTTCTATGTCTATATCTATAGATATAGATATATAATTAGTTATAATAATAATTTCCCTTGCATATTACCAAATTCCCTGAAAGGCTTTTTATTAAGATGCCATTAGGAATTGGTCAAGAAGGTTTATATTATGTTTCTTAAGAATACTATTTTTTAAACGCAAGTTGGGTGTGGGGGAGCAACTAGCCATAGCTGTCCAGAGAGTCTTCAGTTCAGGGTTTAATTTTGACCTAAAGATTACCACAGACGTTGACGGCCACATTGGGGATATTTTCATTGATCCTGGTTGAAAAGGGAGAGAAGCGAGGATGTGTCTGAAAGAAGTGCCCGAACATACAAATAGATTTATCGTGTTAAGCCAGAAACCTTGACCATAACAGCAGGCTCGGCAATGCATCTGTGAATAGAAAATAAATAACTTTAAAAAAACGACACTGTTAATGAAGATACAAGTTTGGACCTGAGAAATTAAACACTAAGGACTCAAATAAAAAAAACCTATCTTCTTACCTACATTACGCAAAGGTGCATTATTCAAGCACAGTTTTTAGTGTTGCTTTTTAAGTATGAAAGCATTACGTTGATCAAGCAAGAGGATGACATTAAACCAGTTTTCTTTCTTCTTTTTTTTATAGATTGAGCAATGCACTTGGGTAAATTACTTAGTTGACCCATGTTTGTTTCCCTCACTCTGCATTTTAAAATGAATGCACTTAGCAGGTTTTGTGAGTCATGAAACGTGTTTGGATTGCCCACCATTTAATCACATCCCACCCCCTCATCTGTCACTAGCTAACTAATACCGAGGTTGAATCATGAATAGGCCTTAACATTAATAATCCAGAATTACATGGAAAGAACCTCCCATATATCACTGAGATGGAGTTTTGTTAATATTGATTTTTGTTTTCCTTCTCCAGATTAAACTTTTTAAAACTAAACTTGCATAAAGTAAATAACTTTTTTTTTTTTTTTAAAAACTAACCTTATTTAACTTGCAGAATACACTGATATTATATTATAAAAGAAAATGTTGGCTCTCAAAATAAAAATCCTATTGAGTAGTCAAAAAGTAGTTTATGGAAGATATTCTTGGTTTGTGTACATCGATACTACACTAAATGCTTTATTTGCATGTATTTGCTGTTTACTTTAAAATGCCATTTGCTTAGCCAACGGACCATTCAGATCAAAATGAAACGCAGTCGATTTCCTTCTTTGCTTTTTATTCATTTCTTTGGTCCTTCTCTTTGAGATTCACGCGGTCCCTAACCTTTTGGCCGTGCGTGAATTCCTCACCCCTTCACATCCTTGTCAAGTGGTCAAGAAATGCGAGACTGGTGTTTATTTATTTGAATGGGTGAATTGTATTGTTTTGCTCTGCACTCGGTCACCAGAGAGCTTTGGGTTTGTCATATTACATACGTTGTGCGATAGGTTTTGCTTCCCCATAATACCAATATACAACTTTTTTTGTCTTAACATCCATTGTCAATAGCTCGAACTATTTGTGTAATAAAACAGGTTCCATTCAGGTTTTCTTTTGGTTGTTAGTAAAAGCGAAGGCGGACCAGGAGGGGGGGTGTATTTAAGATTATGGAAATTTGGCATTTTGCTCAAAAGCCAACTAAATTGTATTAATGTCAGGTCAAAACACAGTCAGAAAACCAACGATATCTGTGGTCCGCATCCCGTTGCGTTTCCGTGCGAGGGAGTCCTATTGTTGTGCATAGGACCTCCTTCCATCCGCCTGGACTTTTGTTTGTGTCACGATTCTAACGCTTGGTGTCAATTTCTGTCCTACTGACCATAACGCATTCATTACCGCGTCAACCACCGCGGAACAGTCTGAGATCCTCCCTCTGCTCCCAACACTGTGCCATACCAAAACCCGACCCCACACACACACACACACACACACACACACACACACACACACACACACACACACACACACACACACACACACACACACACACACACACACACACACACACACACACACACACACACGTCTTATTTCCTTTTAGTTTTTTACTGGGCTGACGGCATGAGATACACGATGCATATATTTATAGACAAACCGTTGGCAGAGTTCTAAAGCAGTGGCGTGAAACGATGATGTGGTGACAGGCAAATATATGAAAAGAGATTGCATTTCTTTGAAGATGTCAGTATTCTCGCCACAGCATTACCACTACACCTTAATGTACTCGGTCTTGAAATGTATAGATGTTATTGAATGTCTGAAAGATTATAAGATGATACTTGTAAGAGTTAAACCAACAAAAAAAGAAATGGTGGATTTAAGCAAAGCGAATTACCTAGGATCAAATGTACCATTTTGTTTGTATTATAATTACTGTTGTATTGGCAGAGGGATATTGAACAGAAATCAGCTGTAATAAAGTAATTTTAGTATAACTTGACCTGTGGTGTAATTCTTTTTGTTTTGCAGTATTATTGTTCCAAAACATTCCACTAGGCTAGAATAGTGACACGTTATCCGCATAGATTCAATGACTCGAGTTGGTCGCCCATGGCCGTTGGAGGAGAGGGTGTTAGTTAAAATCAGGTTGGTGCCGTTGCGTACTGTAATATCAGGATCATGTTCTTCTGATTATCTCTTATTGTGTAATGTCCTACTCTGAACAGTTTTCCTCATATATTGGGTGGAGCCAGTAAGTGTGGTATTTCACCTCACCAGATCCTGTGTCGTTTACCACGTGGTTCGAGGTTTTCATCGAAGGTGTTAACGTTTGCTTATTTAGCTGTTTTACAAATTTAGTATTTAAATTATGCATTCAAGCATAGAAGATTACTAAGCAAAAGGATGCATACAAACCAGCTGCCACAACATGCCACAACACTAGGGGGAGCCCATTATTTTGTTGTTGATCCGCATTTTAGAACCGGGTTCATTTGCAAGGCAGAGACGGGGGAAAGGGAAGAACACTCCGGGGTTGAATGTGGACCTTTTTTTTTGGATTGTGTTGATTTCAAAGCGTTTTGTCGTGCAGTGCTGGCCCTCGGTGTGCGGGACTAGAGTACACGATGGCTCCGACTATCCAGACTCAGGCGCAGCGCGAAGATGGACACAGGTGAACCCCTTTAAGTTTAAACTTAAGTCTGTTGGTTGTATGGATGTGGTATATGGGTGGCTGACCGGCAATTAATGCAACGAATAAACATGGTTTAGTTTCTGCAGTTTGCATGTAAAATAATATACCACTTCACCAATTCAACACATAAAAGATGATTAGCAATAACTCAGGCGGACACGCAAACTAGATGAAAATATTATTTTAGGTTGCTACGCTACTTAGTTTACGATCATGTAACTCCATGCACTGAAGGTGTTGTTTGCCATATATATGTCTGCGGATATCCAAATAAGCAATTATAATTAGGTTGTGGTTAAGGACAGCATGAGTATTTAAAGAATTGGACAGTCCCGTCTCAAGAATGGATCGGTGTATTGTCAAATATATGAACATGTGACATTGTGTTTCCTTTTGCAGTAGGAGCTCCTCTCACAGAACTGTCCCGGAGAGGTAAATGCATCACACATGGCAACATGGTCATTATTATACAATTACCCTCTTTATAAGTAAAATAAAACTAAACCTATGATGACTGACGTTTCTCGTTTTGTTCTTGTAACAGGTCAGGTGTGGTCTGTCGGGTCAAATATTGCAACAGTCTTCCAGACATCCCCTTCGACCCCAAATTCATCACATATCCATTCGACCAGCACAGGTAAATACCCCCCACTGACACTGAGTAGAGTCTCACCAGAGTAGTAGCCTTAGTCAGACTCTGACGGCTGGCTATTCTGAATCTCTTGGAACAGATTTGTGCAGTACAAAGCCACCTCCCTGGAGAAACAGCACAAACATGAGCTGCTGACAGAACCAGATCTGGGGGTCACCATCGACCTCATCAACCCTGACACCTACCGTGTTGACCCCAGCAGTAAGTCATCTGGTCAAAGTGAGGCTTGTAAAGCTACACACTACCATGTAGGCTATATCACATTAATATTTGGATTTTTTTCACTACAGTTCTGTTGGATCCAGCTGATGAAAAGTTACTGGAAGAGGACATGCAAGCACCGTCCAGTTCTAAAAGGTGTCCGCATCTCTCTCTCTCTCACACACACACACACACACACACACACACACACACACACACACACACACACACACACACACACACACACACACACACACACACACACACACACACACACACACACACACACACAGGGTAATATTCACTGGTTTTTCTGGCATATTTGAAACGGTTAATACTCATTTTAACGTGGAACCATTTTATTTGAAATCATGCTGAATGTTTTGTGTTTTTCCCCACCTCTTTGTAAAGGTCGCAGCAGCACGCCAAGGTGGTGCCATGGATGAGGAAGACGGAGTACATTTCTACAGAGTTCAACAGATACGGTGTATGCAATGAGAAAGTGGAAGTCAAGTGAGTTAGATGAGTTGAATGTTTGTGAATTCTACATGGCAACATTCGATTTCTTACAATTGTTACTTTTTGACTCGATTCTTAACTTTTCCCCCGCCGGTCTCTCTCCTCAGAATCGGTGTGTCTGTCAAACAACAGTTCACGGAAGAGGAGATCTACAAGGACAGGGACAGCCAGATCTCTGCTATTGAGAAGACCTTTGAGGATGCACAGAAACCGGTGGGTGATGTCATTTCTGTAGCTCCCATCAGCATGTTTCTTTAGACGTATAGACATCATGAATAATATTTTATTAAGAATGCTTATACTTAAAGTGAAACATTACACTGCTTGTGTTTGGGACTAAACGTGCCTGTGTGCTCTTCAGATTGTCACGCACTACAGTAAACCCAGAGTCACTCCTGTGGAAGTTATGCCCGCGTTCCCTGACTTCAAGGTAAGCTACGCTCTTAACTCTTTAGTAATGTCTGTATTGTGATCTAGTCTGTTAGATTTGTAATTCAATTGTAGGAACCTTATTATCCTTGCTCCCACAATAAACACAGTTTTTAATTCTTCTAATATCTTTGTTTTTTGATTGCCAATGAACCAATCCTGTGTATATATTATTTTGGTTCAGCTGAACCTTTAAAGTAATGTATTTACTGCTTGGCAATGCATGCACATGGACCAATGTTTTTTTTAATAGTTAATGACCCTGCTTGGTGTTTTTACTCCTTCCAGATGTGGATCAACCCATGTGCTCAGGTCATCTTTGACTCTGACCCTGCACCTAAAGACATGACCGCTCCCGCCGGAGTGGAGATGATGTCTCAGGCCATGATCAGGTGTGTGTGTGTGTGTGTGTGTGTGTGTGTGTGTGTGTGTGTGTGTGTGAGTGTGTGTGTGTGTGATGTGTGTGTGTGTGTGTGTATGTGTGTGTGTGTGTGTGTGTGTGTGTGTGTGTGTGTGTGTGTGTGTGTGTGTGTGTGTGTGTGCTGAGAGAGATTTGTGTGTGTGTACTGCGCAAGTCGTTATGTGTGTCTGTGTATGAGAGAGAAGATTGTGTGGGTGTGTGTGTGTATGAGAGGGAGATTGTGTGTGTGATACAGTGACATGCGATTGAATTGTCACCCATTGCATTATTTATTTTCCTTCCATGCAGAGGTATGATGGATGAGGAAGGAAATCAATTTGTGGCCTACTTCTTGCCCAACGAGGAGACCATCCGTAAGCGCAAGAGAGACGTGGACGAGGAGCTAGACTACATGCCTGATGAGCTGTAAGTGGAAACGTTGGGTTATTCTCACATCACGGCCGCCTTCAATGACTCGATCATGACCGCGCTGACGCCAACGCATTCTGTGTTCCAGGTACGACTACAAGATCGCCAGGGAGTACAACTGGAACGTCAAGAACAAAGCCAGCAAGGGCTATGAGGAGAACTACTTCTTCATCTTCAGGGATGGAGACGGTGTTTACTACAATGAGCTTGAGACAAGGTAACCCAGAATGCACTCCTTCAAAATTGTATTGCAAGAAAAATGAACGGTTACATTTATAGATCAAGATCATGGTTCCAACGATAGAGATCAGAGGGGGCTGCCTTTTTAAACGGCGTTTACCTTTGACGTTAATCGCTTGCGGTGTTGTGACGTTGCTCATTGCAGAGTGCGTCTGAGCAAGAGGAGAGCGAAGGCAGGGGCCCAGTCCACCACCAACGCCGTGCTTGTGTGCAAGCACAGAGATATGAATGAGAAGGAGCTGGAAGCCCAGGTGAGTGTTCCACCTTTTAAAGACCTTTTAGCTAAGAGTGTTGAATCTACGTTATGGAACCAAAGGCAATGCTGTATGAGTTGGCTGCTAGCAGTGTTCAATTTAAGTTTAGTTGGGCTGTAAAGGACACCGATTCCATGGCCAACAATTTTGTGTAAATAGACTATATTGTATATAAAATCTAACAATGTATGCTCCAGAGTTAAGTGTCGTATTGAGCATTTACCAACATTTTATTAAGCAAGGCCCACACAAAAGACCTGACAATAGTTTTATGCATATTAGATGTATAAACAGCTCTGACATAGACATTATAAAACACAGATTCTAATGTGTAATATTGTTCCTTTCATCCTGTAAGACCATCAATACATACTTTGATGGTCTGGTCATGGTACTGGTTAGTGTGGTTAGGATGAAGCTGTCCCAGTGTAGTAACCCTGACCTCTTTCTCTGTTCACCGCAGGACGCCCGCAAAGCCCAGCTGGAGAACCACGAGCCAGAGGATGAGGAGGAGGACCTGGACAAGGACCTGCAGGACTCCGGTCAGTTTGTTGTTTGCTCCTTCTCCCTCCTAGTTTTTATTGTTGTTGGTTTATGGCCTGTTTATAGAGGCGAGGCAGGATAGATTAGATGTAATGGATTTATTCTCTGGGTTCAATATACTCCTGGAAAAGTAGGTAAAGGCTCTGTGAATTTCTGAAATTTCAATACACACCGTCCTGCGAATGTCTTGGGATATACTCGAATGATGGATGGTTGTATTTATTATTACACGTTTTTGAGGTTATTAAAAAAAAAGTAAAATGGCCATATCTTTGGTCAATCTGATTTATGGAGGGTTATTTTGCACAGATTTTATCTTGATTAAAATAGAAAACTTATTAAAAATTGTCAAATTTTTGAGGCTGTGCTCAAATTTTTTTTTAAATAATATTGTAGCATTATGAAGGTTTTAACAGCACGGACCATGTGTGGCCCCTGTCTGTGTTGCCCCTGTCTGATCTATTGGTTGCCCCTGGCGGTGTTGCCCCTGTCTGACCCCTGGCTGTGTGATTGTGGCGTCTCCAGGTGACGAGAAGGAGAAGGGAAGCGGGAGCGACGCGGATAACTCCGACAGCGACTCCGACAGGGACGAGGACGAGGACGAGGAAGAGGTGCCGGAACGGCCGCCCAGAGTGGTGGTGGAAGAGGAGGAGGATGAGGTGGAGGTGGGCGGTGGCGAGGAAGAGCGCGAGAAGGCCAAGCCCCGGCGTGTCAGGAAGCCCAGCGGCGGCAGCGCCGGTAGCGCCGGCAGCGGCAGTGAGAGCGGCGGGGACCGGACCCGGGAGATGCGGGACGAGGAGGAGATCTTCGGCAGCGACGACGACGAGGACAGTGAGGCGGACATCACGGAGCCCAAGCGCTCGGGTGCCCGGGGCAGCGGCAGCGAGGAGGAGGGCAGCGGCAGCGAGGAGGACCGGGGGGGCCGGAGGAGCCGGGCCAGCGCGTCCCCTGCGCACAGCGACCGCAGCAGCGAGCACTCCGGGGGCCGCGCCCAGAGCGGCAGCGGCAGCGAGCAGGCGTCCGACTCCAGCGACGGCAGTGACAGCGAATGAGGGCCCGGGGTGGGGGGGCACGCCGGGGGGGTCGGGGTGGGGGGCACGCCGGGGGGGGTCCTGTCTCTGCCGGCTTTTAAAGAGCCTCTCCGGCCAGGTGGCAGTGGAGGGCTTCAGTCCGCAGGAGCTGGTTAGACAAGTGCAAGTGTATTATGTTTTTGTTTCCTTTTTTTTTCTTTTTTTTTAATAAAAAAAATATATGACACCCGTCATGAGTCTTCCATGTGAATACATCAGAACAGAGGTGTCTGTGTGTGTGTATTTAGTGGCTGGCACCTGGGGGTACCCGTGGGTACCTTCGATATGTATACCATTGTTTGGCTGTGTGTCCAGTTGTGCCGTTGCTTAATCAAGGAAACCAGATTCTATCCATCTATATCAGTGGGTAGGGGATAATCATGCATGCAGGGCTGTCCTGACTCTGGCCTGTCCCATCCTTGGATGGGAGACCAGATGGAGGTGCTGGAGGGCCAGTAGGGGTTGCCCATCCGTCTGGCAATGTGATGTCCCCAATGCCTGGGGATGAAAACGAGCACAGCCTTTCGCATGAGCCGCAAATCCGGGGTCCTGGCTACATCCGGTCACTAACGATCCCGTGGCAGGCAGGCGTCGCTAGCTAGAGTCGGGGCTGCTAAACACTGTCCTGGCCGGATTCCCAACCTGGCTCTGGTAGCAACATGGCCGCCTAATCAGCCCCGGCTCTAATTGGATTGTAGCGTTCATCACCTCTCGACTGAGGTAGTCAGTGTGTGGTGTGCGTCCTGGCTGCTGTGACTCACCCGGCTGGGGGCTAGACATGAGTGGTGGTGGTGATGAGGTTCCCTATCCCACCCGCACCAAATCACTATTCAAAACGTTCTATAAATGGAATTAATTGTACAGTCGGGGTGTTTTAGATGTCTTATCGATCACTATGCAACGCAAGTTCTATAAATGCAATTAATTACAACATGTCAGTGTTGGGATACGTTTTGCATACATTTTGTTTGACTTGCACACACACAACGTCGGTATGTGCACTTTTTTTAATAACTGGGCGGAGCCACGCTTTGTCTGCCGCCCTTGCGTGTGACGTCATCACGCCTTACGTCAACTCTAAAAAAAAAAAAAAAAAAAACGAAGTGGGATCTCTCTCCACCAGGCGTACACTCTCCCTGTTTTACGTATTGTAATACGATTTTTTTTTGTACATTTATCCGCTTGGCCTACGTCGTACAAACCAAACACACACGTTACTGCCGTCACGGAACATGGCCATCGAATGTGACCTGGCCCGGGGAACGAAAACCGACGCTTCTCTCTGAGCTAAGCTAACGTTCTTGCGCCTATAAGCAAACTTGCTAGCCTAGAAGGTAGCGTTAGCATCGTTAGCTTTTTTGCAACGAAGCTACATTGCTAGGCGGTAGCCTTGCCAAGCTAGCACGCTAATAAGTGACTTGATTTGTCAAAAGGTAAACAACCGAGCTTTTCCAGAGTACGGGATCGGCGGTTGCGTCCCTCGGGGCCCAATGGCGCCACACTCGCACGAATTCGGCTCCTAAATTCGCGCGGTGAAGTGCGGGGATAAAAACGGGGGCTCGCACCGACAGCCCCGTCCGTCGGCGACGATCAACAATACAAATCTCGGATCCCCGGCAGTGAGGCCAAGCCAGCTAACGCCAGCTAGCTCCCCGCCAGCGGAGGGTGGCTGCGAGGGGCTGGTTGAACCGCCCGCCTAAACCTCCACCCGACCCCGGTCTGGAGGTCTGCTACCCGCCGCCCAGCTCGCCACCCGACCCCGGTCTGGAGGTCTGCTACACGCCGCCCAGCCCACAACCCGACCCCGGTCTGATCGGTCTGCTGCACGCCGCTCAACCCTCCTACAGGTTCGTATGTGACCGGTCACCTGGGGTACAGGTTCGTTTGTTACCGGTCACCCACGGTCGGTGTGCACGGTGGGCTGCATGTGGTGGTCCAACTTATTCCGCCATGGTGCTGGTCATTGATCAGGGCGCTGCAGCCACCGTTCCAGTGTCAGATTTTCTCTTATCATAAGCTGCTCTATACATATGATGGAGTGGTGGTGTTTGATAAGCGGTGGATGGGATTGAATGAAGTAAAGTCGACCACAAGTTTGATTGTAAACGGCTTGTATGGTTGCTACCAGCTTTTTGGGGAGCGGGGCTCGCCATGAATGTGTGGTGCACCTGCTCTGCTCGGTGAATGACTTGCGTCTTTACGTTGAACTGGCTGCACACAACCAAATGTATATCGCACTTCCTAAAACCATTTCACTATATACCAGGCCCAGAACTTGTTTGGGGCTGTGGAGGGTGATGTGGAATTGGAAATGGATCTGATGTCATTGTGCCAGCCTAGAGTTTTGTTAAGACTCTTGTTGTGTTGTGTGTATATTCAGTATCATTACTGGTTTGCATATACCATGTCAGTCGGGGTTGGTTCTGAAACGGTGTTGAGGCAACTTTAGAGCTATTCATACTCGGATGTGTGGAGTAGAGTCGTCTGTGTTTCTGTTTCTATTTTTACCGATTTCGTAATCTCCTGTGGGGACCTACTTTGCTAATATAATAGTAAAGTAGGTCCCCACATGTATGGAATATAATTTATTGTGGAAACCAGGGTCTGTGTGACGGAAACGTTTTCCAAACGTACTCGTGTTCACTGCTAAAAGCAAAGCTGGAATTGAACTAAATCCAAATTTTTCCTGGGTTCTTCTAATAATGGTTGTGCGGTAATCACTATTAGTGAAGCGTACTTGTAGTGTCTTTTTTAAACTGAGGTGTATGACGGTGGAAGGCTGTGCTCATCTTCTATTTATTCCCCAGGACTCTGATGCTGTGATCCCGGACACGCCCTTGTGACACAGATTCCCCTTTCTGTCTTGAGTTACATCCAACTGGAGCGGCCATTCTCCCACCATCCCAACACTGGATTCCACTCGCTCACTACGGCCTGCCACGCCCAACCGCCGCCTCGCCCGCTCCTGAACCATGTGAGGGCCCCTCGCTCCACTCTGAGGGGATCCCAGGACCATCCTGCATAAGCCCCCCCCCCACCGTGCAGGGGCTAGAGACACCCTGAGCGCGAGAAAGTGGTCGCCCACCGCCCCCCCCCCCCACCCCACCCCTCTTTCCACACCTATACGTTCTTCATCTCCTTCCCTGGGGAGACACGCAATGATGTTCCGTGACCAGGTGGGCATCCTGACGGACTGGTTTAAGGGCTGGAACGAATGTGAACAGACAGTGGCACTGTTGTCCCTCCTGAAGAGGGCATCGCGCACCCAGGCGCGCTTCTTGCACATCTGCCTGGAGCACTGGCTGGCAGACTGCTCCGAGATCCATATACTAGAGGCCGAGGCCAACAATGCAGGTAACTACCTTGTTTAAACGGGACCCCTCAACAGAGTCTCGGCTATTTGCTAAATGAAAAAGGGGTTAACGGCGTTAACTCTGTTTCCATGAGTGCTTCGCTGAAATGTTGTACCATGACGTTGTTTTTCCAAATCTGACGACTTGTGAAAGCATATACCCAACCACTGGTGTCAATGTTCGTACTAATTGGTGATTATTGTTCACGGCAATGTGGTGTACCGTGATTTTTGTTATTCATAACACTCATATGGAGCAGTATTTCCTTAGGTTATAAAACAGCGAGTGTGGCTGTTCCCCTTTTGAGTTTCTATTATTGTCTCGGGATGGTTTTAAATGTATTGCGTGAGTCTGAAGGGAGATGAAACTTTTGGAACGTTTGAAAGAGTGAGAGAAACCTTGCATGGGCGATTGGAATGTGTGCCCTGGGAGGGAGGCGAGCCGAGCAGTTACGCAATTCTTATCAAGCTGGAATCATGACTGACTTACTAAGTTTGGAGTAAACATTGATAGATGTGTAGGTTTAGTCAGCCTCTGATATGAACTGCTACCGGTAGCTGTTATATATGTCAACGTCACAAGAGTGACATAAGTCGTTGCCATCGGCCAAGCTGGTAGTGATTGTGCTATGGGAGTCGTTTTGGTTGGTTAGGACCGATGTCCAGAGCAATGAAAGCTAAATCTTTTGAGTCAAAGTCGGAATATTGATACAGACCCAGGCCTACTTGCCATTATGGTAAGATGAGGAAAAACTTGCTTTATTCCCCCCCGTTCCTCTCTTCCTAAAGCCAATGTGGATGATTGAGTGGTCTCTCCTGTCTCCCCT
The DNA here is from genome assembly GCA_900291075.1 of Melanogrammus aeglefinus. Taxonomy (NCBI): domain Eukaryota; kingdom Metazoa; phylum Chordata; class Actinopteri; order Gadiformes; family Gadidae; genus Melanogrammus; species Melanogrammus aeglefinus. The sequence goes on along the minus strand of OLKM01001757.1, from coordinate 58,839 downwards.
GTCCAGCCATCGTCAACCAATGGCACCAGGAGCCCAAGGAGAAGGTGGTGGCCCTGCTGCTGTCCCACCTGCCCCTGCTGCAGCCGCGCAACAGCGAGGCAAAATGTGAGTACATGAATCTGCTGCAGAAGGTGCTGAGTCACACCATCGAGAGCAGCCTCTTCGTGGAGGAGAGCCGGCAGCTGCTCTCCTACGCCCTGATCCACCCCGCCACCACCCTGGACGACCGCACCTCCCTGGCCATGTGGCTCAACCACCTGGAGGAGCACCTCTCAAGCGGCTACGCCCCCTCCTCCAGGGCCCCCTCCAGCCCCTACCACCCGCGGCAGGGCTCGGACGAGTGGCCCAGCTCCACGGAGGCCATGGACCCCGGCCACGCCTGGCACGACCAGTCGCCCTCCTCCAGCACCTCGCCCGCCGGCCAGAACGGACACATGCCCTTCCCTGGGTGTATGGTGTCGAACAGCAATAACACAGGTCCGTGTCTGCCGCCACCTGTCCGTCCTGTGTGTACGTTAACATACATTAAGGGCATTTCCCAGACGCTTTTATCCAAAGCAACTTACAATAAGAATTTTTTTTTAGAAGGAGAAACAACAATATATCACTGTCGGGGCAGACTCAAAGTGCTTGACATATAAACATGTCATCCAATAAAATAAAATAATAAGTAAAAGAAAAAAAATGAGAAATAGATAGAAAATAAAGGCAAAGTTAAAGCATTTTAGAAAGTGAAATGTATATAAGATGAGTAAGAGGGGTGTTATTTGGAGAGTTAGGGAGGAGAATGGGGGACGGTGGAGGGGTAAGGGAAGTGGCTATGCAGCGTCCACTCATGCAACACGTGGTGACCCCATGCGCCCCCCGGGTGTTTCTCCTGCCAGGCCTGGGCCAGATGCTGCCGAGCCCCCTGAAGAAGCCCATGTCCCTGCTCCCCTGCGGGCCTCAGGCCTGTGGCTCCGAGTGGTCCAGCCAGGACGACGCAGGGCTGCGGCAGGCCTTCGGGCCCTCGGACCACGCCCCGCTCTCCCCCCAGAGCAGCGTGGCCTCGTCCGGCAGCGAGCAGACAGAGGACCAGGGGTCCGCGCGGAACACCTTCCAGGAGGACGGCAGCGGCATGAAAGGTCAGAGGTCGACGCCACCGCCGCCGCACAAACCTTGTGGGGGGCAGTATATCGATATTTGAAGTATATAGATGTTTTTTCAAACGAGATATGGAACGAGACGCTATCGTAAACATCGATATAGTTTCATTTGCGTTGAAATTGCAGCGCATTTGCTCCAAAGAAAAGCCGTCCCGAGCCGCCTGCTATTTCCTCACTCTGCTCACATCTCTCCGTCCCGCTCTGCCTCCGGCTCACACGCAGGGTTGCCAGATTGGGTCAAATTTTCCCGCACAATCTGGCAACACAGGGCTGCAGTGCGTTTGTCCCAGGGTTGCCAGATTGGGCGGGAAATCTTGCCCAATCTGCCCTACGCCCAAATTAAGGGTTGAGTTTGCTTCAGCAAGGCAGGTAACGAGCACAGCGACGCAGGCAGGCTGGAAATGAAAGCACAGCGGCGCCACCGATGTAGAATGACGAGCGCGACAACGGCAACCATGTTATTGCGTCAGCAAATATCAATATAAATCTTGTATCGGCTTTCTGCTTTCTGAAAATATGGAGATATGACTGTTGGTCCATATCGCTATGCCCTAGGTGCTACTAGTTTGTACCTAACGTGTTCACCCCGCAGTGGGGACCTAAATGATAACATCCGGGTTTGTTTCTGTGTTTCTAATGTGCCGCCTGAAGATGTCCCTGCCTGGCTGAAGAGTCTTCGTCTTCATAAATATGCATCGCTGTTCTCCCAGATGACCTATGAGGAGATGATGATTCTCACCGAACACCACCTAGAGTCCCAGGTTTATATCCTCCTCTCCTTGTTTCAACCAGGGCCCTGGCTTTCATTATCTTCACCCTCACCCACCCCATCAACTGCAAACATCGCTGTCTTCAGATGTAATGATACATCAAGTCTCAATGAGGCATGAAATTAACCAGTGGGCCCCACAGTTATATAGCGTCGCTCACACGACCAAACGGTACGATTCCTGCCGTTGCGCCTCAGGTTTAATGAAACTGAGGATGATTGGGTTTGTTATTTAGTAACTACAAATGACGCCGTGTTCCCCTGAGAAATAACCACTTTTTTTTTGCCCTCTGCGCCTTCTATTTCTTCTTCTGCTCCCTAGAATGTGACCAAAGGGGCACGGCACAAGATTGCTTTGAGTATCCAGAAGCTACGCGAGAGGCAGAGTGTGCTCAAGTCTTTGGAGAAGGTAACGCAACAGGTTTTTGTTGTACAGCAAAAGCTGGCACTCGGCTCGACGAGGAGGCAAATAGTTTATATCATAGAATCGTGCCCTTGAAGCGCTCCCCTGAATGCAGTGTCCGTATCGGAGTAGTAATCTCCTCTTCGGAGTGTCTAAGGTGTGTCTCATGGTCGACAGTTGACTGTGTTCGCTCGAGGTCTGCATCCTACACTTAGGCCTCCCAGAACAAGGAGGCCCACCTCCAGTACCTGGAGGGGAATGTGTAGTCCCTGCGGGCAGCGCTGGGAACCAGCGTCTGAAGCCTAACCGTAACAACTAGAGTTGTTCCAATACTGGTATCAGAAATTCCTCTGATACTGCCTAAAGAGGGTGATCGGTTATCGGCGAGTAGATTACTTGACTATCTAATCTACTACACAGCTAAAACTATCTACTACACAGGCAAAGAACATCACAAACTCGATGCTGCTGCGGCCGTTAACGGTCGGAGGTGGAAAGTCGGAGTGAGAAACGCTTCATCTCTACTACCTACGTGTGTTTCGAGCGACCAAGTCGGAAAAACATGGATACACGGATGCTTAATTACAAGAATACATTATGTATGCTTGTAATTATAGATTAGAAATGTAAACGATCTAGTTCTGAAAATTAAGATAATAAGATGACCGTTTTCACATTGCTGTCATCGTGAGAACACTTGAATAAGAACGGTTACAATGCTAGATGCTTTATCGGTATATACTCAGTATCGGCCGATACTCAAGGTTTTTAATCGGTGTCGGGAAGGGAAAAACTGGTATGGGAACATCTCTACCTACCACTGACCGCTGAACCCCTGCGGCAGGACATCCTGGAGGGAGGGAACTGCGGAACGCGCTGCAGGAGCTGCAGCAGATCGTCATCACTCCGATCAAGTACTACAGCGTGTCCAGCGCCGCCCTGATGTCCTCGGACGCCAAGGCGGGGGACAAGGACCTGACGGCGGAGGGCTTCCAGTCCCACAACCCCCCGCCCTGCGACGGCGAGCCCTCGGCCACGCCCATCTCGGAGGGCGACATCGCCGGGCAGTTCACGCGCGTCATGGGGAAAGGTGAGGCGCCTTCTGTACGGCTGGCCTCCCTGTCGTCTGCATTAGTAGAGCGTGTATTGATTTAATCTCTGTAATAAAACAGAGGATTTAGGGAATTTGGGAAAGTTCTGCCAATATCAACCCATTAACATTTAGCACAAATTAAATTAAATGATGCACGCTCACATCAGCACTGAGCACATCAGTAGTGCTGCCACTAACGACTAATCTTTCGACAGATTTTTATCGATTAGTCAACTAATCTAAATGGCTTATAAAAAAAAATATACACAGGAGACGCCAACATTGTTTTCAACCGCTCGGTACTGTGCCATATTAATTCCCAAGTTAAAAAGTATTTGACGCAAATAAGCAACGCTGTTTTTGATTTTGTTTTATTTGGTTTTGTACTAGTAGTTTTGGATGCATGCGTCGTTTGTTATATTGAAATCGCATACGCTCGAACGCACACGCGTTCATTTGTTTTACACACGCACCCACATTACGCAAGTGTTGCCGCAGGCGCAGCCTGTAGACAATTCCATCCCGAGGCTTCCATAGGCTTTATGGTTTGTATATTTGAAAGCCGTGACTCTTTTACCAGTTGGCCTGAAATACTCGACTTGACTCGGCGACCGCACCTGCCTCTGCCATTTTTCATATCAAAGCAGTGAAGGCGGGGGGGGGGAAGGGGAAGAAAGAGGATGGCAGATTAACCCGCACGGCGTGCACAGATTTGTGACGGGTCGGGAGAACAAAGTAAATAGGCGGTCATAGTAACAAAAGGCACGTCAGCTAAAAAAATTGCCGTTGATTAAGTACACCAAGTCTCACTAATCGCGGCAGCACTACATATCAGCGCCGTGGACGCACACATCAGCCCCGTGCACGCACACATCAGCCCCGTGCACGCACACATCAGCCCCGTGCACGCACACATCAGCACCGTGCACGCACACATCAGCAAGTTTCACACACACACCTCAGCGCTGCTGCTGGAAACAACCTAGGGAAACACTGTTTAAACCCACATAATGCCTCATTAGCATATGGACCCAGGGTCCAAATGTAAGCCATAGAATATGTTATTTCTACCTGCCCCACTGGAAAACCTACCCTCCAGGCAGGTGTTATAATATATAACCCTGAATCTGCCAAAGGCCCAATCTATCCACTGGTGGCAGATGTTAATGCACATGTTTGAAGTACTAATTGTGCATGAAGAGGAGATCACTGATGTAGATTGCAGGCAATTATGGGGTGTTTCCTGTGTCGTTCCTGTCCTGTGAGAAATGTAATGTCTTTGTGCCGCAGTTTGCACCCAGCTGCTGGTGTCGCGGCCGGACGAGGAGAACATCAGCTGCTACCTCCAGCTGATCGAGAAGTGTCTGACTCACGAGGTGAGAGCCTCCACCGGTACAGGGTCTCGTTGTCAGCATGGCCCGGGGGTCTGCGTATCATGGCCGTAGCGGTGCAAAACGTTATTCCAAATGGAATTAAGCTTTGCGCTAATTAATTAATATGGGTGAATGTTTTGAGGTGGCCGGCTAAAACGAATGTATTTTGCAGACATCCTATTTCTCTGTTTCTGTTCCAAATGGTTCTTGGCCGGCGTTCCCACACCTTGTCTCTCTCCCGCAGGCGTTCACGGAGACCCAGAGGAAGCGGATCGTGTCTTGGAAGCAGCAGGTCCTTAAACTGCTCCGCTTGGTCCCCCGAAAGGCCATGGTGGACATGCCAGTGTACCGACAGAAGGGGTGAGACCTTTTGAAGCTACTCCCTAACAAGCAGTGGGGAAGGTGGGGGGGGGGAAATCACCTGAGGGGAGAGACCTTCCTTTTACCTCTGCAGCCCTGGGTGTCCAGCTCTCCATTCTCACTTTCTTTAAAATAATAACCCCCTCTCCCTCCTTTTCCCTCTCCTCTCCCATCCCCTTCCCTCTCTCTCCCTCCTTTTCCCTCTCCTCTCCCATCCCCTTCCCTCTCTCTCCCTCTCACCCTCTCTCCTTTCTCTTTTTATCCCCTTCCCTCTCCTTTTCTCCCTCTTTCTATCTCCCTCTCCCCCTCCTTCCCTCTCCCCTTCTATCCTCTCCCCTTCTCACCCTCTCACCCTCTCTCCCTCTCCTTCCCTCTCCTCTCCCTCCTTCCCTCCCTCTCTCTCCCTCTCCCTCCTTCTCCTTCCCTCCCTCTCCCTCTCTTGCCCTTTCCCTTTCCCTCTCTCTCTCTCCCTCCCTCCTCCTCTGCTCTAGTTGGGCGTATGGTTCCAACTCGCTCCCCACAGCAGGCTCTGTGAGTGGAGGTCTGGCGCGGAGAGGCCAGAGGCAGTTCCAGATGCCCCCCCCTCGCGGGCTCCCCACCAGCCGCATGGGCCTGCTGAGTCCCCGGTAGCATCGGGGGGGCGTCCCCTCGCCACGCCCTCACCAACCCTGCCCTGGCCAGCCAGGGGAGACAGGTCAGCACACACTCGCACTCTCTACATCGATAACGTAGTGTGTGATAGTGTTCGCCCCCTGCTGTCACCAATGTTTCCCTTTTTGGCGCTTGGCGCGGGCAGTTCATTTTGGTTACCAATGTGTATCGTTTTATAGTTTCCAACGTGTTCTTATCCTGTTTAAATCTCTTCCTCTCTTTTGAATCTCATTTAACCTCTTCAAAACAACTCCAAGTACTTTACTGTGCTGTTATCCTGCTGCTGTCGGCCCCACTGGTGCGGGATCAGAAGTTTAGTTTATCAGCGGATATTGAGGGGTTCTCTGCTGAACTGCAGGGTGCTTTATCCGCCCAGCCATCGTCCTCCCCAGGCGAGCCTTTTGAACTGAATAGCGAAACAGTATAATTGAAACGGAGCCCTCTTGGTAGCCTGTTCCATAACCCACAAGGCAACTCTCCGCACGTTGTGAGCGAGCGTTTGAATCATTAAAGCTTGACGAGGCCCGGTGAAGCTACTCGATTTGAAAACACCAGAGGACGTATGAAGGTGTGAGATGGACGGATGGACGGACGCCGTGAAACTGTTTTTTCTCACCCCCCCCCCCCCCCCCCCCTCCGCTCGATGCAGAACCTGTGGTTTGCCAACCCCGGGGGGAGCAACAGCATGCCCAGCCAGAGCCGCAGCTCGGTGCAGCGGACCCACTCGCTGCCTGTGCACACGTCCCCACAAACCATGCTTCTGTTCCAGCAGCAAGGTACGCGCCCTAACACACAATACACACGTCCCCACAAACCATGCTTCTGTTCCAGCAGCAAGGTACGCGCCCTAACACACGTTACAAACGTAAGGAGTCCTTCTCCCCAACGGGACTAATACTCTGTTTTATTCCCATGGATTGCACTTGTATGTATGTTACATTAAAGCATTGAGCATTTTAAGGGCAGAGAACCACCAGAGGCATAGCCTAAGAAAATGGGGAGTTGCTATCAAATGGATCCCTGCAAGACCTGGTTTCTTAAAAGACGAATGGACAGAGTGCAGTCCAGCAACCTGAATGAGTTCATCTTGTTTTATTTTCGCTTGCTCTTCCCTCCAACACACACCTTTTTTTATATCCAGTGAAGTCACTGAGGCGTGCAGCATTCTTTGACGTCTCACATGGTGTCATGGCGTGTGTGTCTTGAGAGTAAAAATAAGCTTGACTCCAACAGGGCTTGTCCGTGTATATATACATTTCAAAGCTTTGGATAATCGTTGGGTTTTCCAAAGGAATATTCAAATAGTTCCTCAAAAAGAAATCCGCATGACTCAAGGAAATGCATTCACAGTGTGTGTCCCCCCTCTGCATGAATGACAGTCACTCACTGGGGGGCCACTGTAGAATCTGCCATTTTTAGCACTCTGGGCTGTTTTTCCTTTTCATTTGTAAAGCCTTATCATTCTGGAAGGCAGATGTTATTTTTAGGGCTCGCCCCAAACATTAACTCAACATCAAACATCCTTTTGTTATTTATGTATTCAGAGATTACGACGTTGTAAAGTTATACTTTGACACCATCCATCAAATGTGCGGAAGGCTTCAAAAATTGGAAGTATAATGTAGGATGGATGACAGCGCTTTCTTGCGGATTCACTCATCTTAGTATGACGGCTACGGCTTCTGTGGAATAGTTTGCAAAGACTCGCGGCTTCCAAATGCATGAGAGGACTTGATATTATCACCAAACAAATAAGCTGCTTTGAACATCATGTGTGCTTTTGATTAGACTGCGTAGCACCTGAAGAGAAAAACACACCAACGCACGGGAGACGGAAAACCAACTGGATCCATGTTTGTTAAATGAACAACTCATTATTATAACTGGGAGGCAAAGCTTTCAGATATATTCTGCCCTTGTTTCAACGTTGACATGGCTGCTAAATCCGCTAATTATTATAAATTATTAAAACCATGAACTCCCCGGTCCACACAAGCTCTGGTTTCCATGGTCAGCACCGACTAATGGGAGCTCTGGCGTAAAAAATAACAATCCTGAAGAGAACCGTAGAATAAATATTATAACATTTGTTACAAAATAATTAGGACCGTTTAAGGGGCTCCCATGCTGTCGATTTCTTCGGCGTCTGAACAACAGCTCAGTCGGCCTTTCCGATTCTCACACTGGATGGAAGGTGTGAAAATGGTACCCAACTATTGGAATAATGTGCTAATGTCTGAATACATGTTCGAGGCATGCCCAGGACTCCATTAGTAAACGCACTCTTGGCTCCATCGCACGCTGGCATGCTATAAGGTGTTTGAATGTGAGTGACAGAATCTGCATGAGAGGGCGCCTTTTTATTCAAGGGTTAGCCTTCTAAAGATGAATGTGTGAATTCAAATGTTGTACTGTTCACTTTTGTAGAATCTGATGAGAGTAAACTAAGATTGCCTGTTTAGGACTATCCTCAAAGTCACCTAGGTCATTTTTATCTGATAGTTCTCTGAACTTCAAGAACAAAAACATGTACACATTAACAAATATTTAAAAGAGTTTAAAGTTGTGGGCGCGCCATTTTGGCTCCGGTATCGACCTCATTAGGCTCGGTAAACCTTCTCACATCCAGTAAAACATTGACATTTCTCCACATAGAAAAAAGGTGTGGGAATCAATATGTCATTTGATGAAAAGTTAGCTTGTTTCTTCTACCTGGTGTTTAGTGTTTGGGTAGAAAAGTCCATGAAAGAATGTATCAACTCCAGCCCACTTGTGTTCACAGAACATTCATGTTGTAAGACATCTGGCCCTCTCGATATAAATAGTGTGGCTAAATATATCCCAGGTCAACTAGGGTTCAAGTTTGTCTTAGTCTTTTTAGCTGGAAAATCACCCAAGCACTGTTTATAACACTAATAACATTTTTAAGACTAATTAATTGTTTCAGGGAAGAGAAATAAATAGCCCTTTTTGAATAAACACTTTAAATCCTGCTACTAACACACTAGACAAAGAGCCAACAGTGTGACTGTGAACGGGCGTATCAAAGGGAAGGTCTTCAGAGTGATTCTTCATCCTGTGCTCGGGCTGACTCACTTGAGGTCATGCAACGCTGATGCCATGTGAATCCTCCTCACCTCATTCTGAGGCTTGGAGACTGCCTGGTGAATCTGTATCTTACAGAATGGAAATGTGGTGAATGAGGAATCAGGCGTTTGTGTGTCTGCTTGGCTTCCATCTCCTGCAGGCGTGCTTAGCTGCACGTTTCGTTGCTATTTCTTACCAGAATTAAGGCTTTTTTTAACCTAAGTATAGGATTTTTGAATAAGCGGATCATTCCGATTTGCTGTGTGTGTGTGTGTGTGTGTGTGTGTGCGTGTGTTGGCGTGTTAGCCTTTATCGCTGAACCTGTTGTTGTTGTTGTTCCTTCCCCAGAATGCCAAGTCCCAGGAGCAGACCTGGAAATAAATCCCACTCTGGAGTCACTGTGCCTCAGTATGACGGAGCATGCCTTAGGGGGTGAGTTCTATCACCGTCCCGGTCTGCCCCACACAGGACATGCAAACAACATCAGTAACAAAGAACACACACACACGCACTACATCTGAACGACCTGTCGGGGAGAATGAGCGGTGGTCCCTGAGAGGCGATGCATTCACAACGCGTTTGCATTATTGAACAGATGATGTTAAATAATATTGGAGCGCCAGTGTTATACAGGAGTTCAAGCATGTGTCGGCCCAGCTAGATCTGTCACTGCTGCTGTGTATGGGTTGCACAATTCCAGGGCGGCGCCCAAATCCAATTTTGGCCAGCGTGTAACGAATGAAGGCCCCGTAGATGGACTAGGCTTGCCCAGGGCCCTGTGAGCGATGTGTGTTGTTTAACTCTTTTTCTCTTCAACCCCCCCCCCCCCCCCTTCAGATGGAATAGACCGAACGTCAACAATATGAAAAAACACGGCATAACGAAGAAGGAAAAAACACTTAATTTCATCTTGAGGCCTGCAGTTCCTCATTACCCAGCACAAAGATGTACGCTTCAGAAAAACGAAAGGCAAACCGCTCACTACAAAACGACAAAAAAACTGTATATGTTATGATATTTTTGTACTTTATTATATACAACTAAGTTTATTATAAATGGAATACAGATGAATATTATATTGCAGGAGAGAGGGCGAGGAGGGGGGGAGAGAGAGAGGTGGAGCGAGGATAGGTTAACTGTGGGCACTCTGCCCCATGTTGTCTGCAGGACTGGGACATGATGTGCAGAGGCCCAGTTTGCTGTGCTCTGACAGGAATTGGTGTATTGGTGCTGTCTTAAAGTTTTTTTTGCCCCCTATTCGTTTTCTCTTCCTTTTTCTCCCAAGAAAACAAAAAAAGATAAGTTTGTCTCCGAGCAGCCTTGTGTTGGAGCTAGGAAAAATAACACATAGCCACAGCCTCTTCACCATGTAGTGTGGATGTTGGATCTCCTCCCCCCCCCCCCCCCAACTAAGAGTCGGGCACTTTTACACACACACACACACACACACACACACACACACACACACACACACACACACACACACACACACACACACACACACACACACACACACACACACACACACACACACACAGTGAGACCGGTAACACAGATTGCACATTGATTTAACGTACTCACCGGGTCAACCTGCTGCCAGGTCGCGGTTCACACACACACTCTGCTAGCCACGCCTCTCGCTCTGTCGCCAGCCAACAGTGTCGATCAAACCTTGGAAAAAAATCTCCTTTTTTGTTTCTATTTTTTTTTTTTTTACTTGTGTTGTATTTCTGCTACTGCCCCAAATAAACCTGAGGATGAGGATTGAAAAGCAATTCTAGATGGCCTCCACATTGTGTGACAGGAGCAGAGGAAAGGGGGGCCTGGAGGAACGGAGCTGATGCTAGTAACGTAACCACAGGTGGTCCCCTTTTCTAACCCCTCACAAACCCCTGTAAACACGGACTCAGCAAAGCCAAAGAAGGGCTGAATGAGGTCCCAACTCTTAACTGGAAGATATGACCGGTGAGACACGCCATGAGGGGTTACCCGTGTCCCGACTAAGGGAAGGTGGCAGTTTGAGGAATACACGCCAGCTTCCACTCATCTCTAATATTCTGTTCCCTGGTAAACAAATGATGATGAATCTCGATTGTGCGCCGAGGAACCCCTGCGGGGCCGAGCCCGGGCTGGGGGGGGGTAGGCGCTGTCTAGGAAAGGATTTTCAATTGAACCAGGCCGGGAGGGGAGGAGGGGGAGTGTGGAGTTTCAATTTGCAATGCAATTCCTGGTAAAAATAACTCTGTGATGGCCATCTCGCGCCCCCGGGCTCCTCTGCGATTGGCTGGAAGATGATAAGGAAGCTCAGGCTTTTGTTAATGAAAGCGACGGCGCCGGCCGCCATGCCCCCGCTCGGCCTTCTCCTCAAAACGGCCACTTTGGAGATTTGATGACTCATTTTTGTTTTTAACCCGTGGTGCTCGGAAGATTCCCCAACGTTCTCTGTTTGGGTGTTCATATGCCGCCGCCTCAGCCTGCCCCCCCCCCCCCACCCCTCACATGATCCCGTGGTGTCAGTGTTGAACCCAAACTCGTCTTATACAGCCTCTGTCTTGGAATGTGGCAGAGTTGGAGGTGCATGTATGTGTGTAATATGGTCTTAACTTTTTCGGGTTACACCTTGAGTCGCATCGTAAGGTCAGGGATTTAACCGTTTGCATATTGTTTCCGTCTCCAGAGCCATAGGAGATCTGTGTAGTAAACATGGTCATTTACAGATGTCTTTTTTCCACTTGGATTTTTTACTCTTCCTCGGTATTGATACCTTATACTTTTTTTTTTCTATAACTGCATGTTTTTTGCCACACTAATACAGCAAGGTTGTAGAGAGAGAGGCACGACCGTCACGGGTGATCAGTGTCGCCTGCAAAAAAAAAACAAAAACAAGAAAAAGACGAGCATCTATGTTGCAACTAATGTTCGATGTTAACGCCGCCTCTGTGTCACTGTTTACATCTCACTGGACTAATGCCAGCTTTATGTGACGTCATCAATTATTCCATTTGTCTCACGTTGTAATGAATTAAAAGCACCGAGGCCTTCTCCTCGCAAGAGAGCCGGCCCGGGCTACAGCCTGACGACGCGACGCCTTGTACCCCACCCACACCCCACTCCTTCTCCATTCTGTGTCATTGCAAATGGGGCTTAAATATTAGACGCGACACATGTAGGAGGTTACCTTTGTGGTTGTGGAGAAGAAGAAAAGTCATTTTTCCTGGACTTGTGAATAATCGTTCTGAGTCGTCACACGCTGGCACCCTATTGGTGTTGTGCCTGAGATACACAGCCACCCCACTCCCCCCCCCCCCCCCCCCAGCCCCATGTTCCTTGTGTCTGTTGAGTTGCATTTGTGATCCTACATAGTGTTCTAGTCATGGCTTTCTTCAGAGCAGGCTCTCGGACAGATCTGACTTAGAGTGAATACATGCGATGTTGTGCCCTCAAAGAGTGCAACGGTTAAAAGGTATACACAACTTTTATTTCAGTTAACACATTTTAATCTATTAGTTATTACTGTATGTCGATGCTCTTGTGTTATGGCTCAGATCCCCACTTTCATGGTTTGTGCTGCAGACGAGGCGATACTGCCGCTGTTTGGCAGACAGGTGCCGGTTCCTGGCCATTACTGGGATGACGAAGCAGGAGATGAAAATGCTTATCTGAGCCATAATTGATGTGATTATTTGTGTAAACGAACACTAATGACAGGCCAAGGAATATGTTTACTCCATGTTTACATTCCAGTAATAAGTTGAATGGGTTAGAATGTGCTCTTCATAAGTTAGGGTATATTCCATAGACAACCGCCACTGTGAGGGTCACAGCTTAATATGTCAAATTAAAATTCTTACCAAGTTGTCTGTAAAATACAGTCAGTGTCCCTGCCTGGCTTAATTAATAGAACTGTCAGTTAGAGGCAATGTTGCGACGTTGTCTTGTACAATTTCTATTTAATTCTAATGACTCCTGAGACATTTTCTAATATTTTAAGAATGAAACATTTTGCATCCCATGCTTACACACTCTAATTTTTTACTGTCACTCATTGTATGTTTTGGATGGTCTGAATTGCAGCATTCATCAGAATGACAGTCCAAATAAAGGAGTTCAATTCTTTTCTGGCTTTCGACTCGGGTCTTATTCATCTGGTCATTCCTGTAGTGAATACCAGCATCCTCCTGTTGGGCCTAAGGTCTTCCTGATCAGTCAAGCAGATGATTAAAACTACAACAGACCGCACTACAACAGTTAAAAAATAAATATATATCAAATTTGCACAGCATTTTTGCAATATAATCAGCTGTGGCTTTTACCACTACCACTTGAACACTTAACACTTCATTTCTCATAGGTACTTATTACCACTCTCTTGGTTTCTATTATAACTTACATTTTATTATTTATTGTGATGCTGCTACTTATTTTTATTTATTTTTACATATTTTTACTTATCTTTATTTACTTAATCTTGTATTGTTGCTGCTCTGTGGCTGTTGAGGAGCCAAGGCTGATAATTTTACTCGTGTACTTGTACAATAAGATAAGATAATAAGATGTAATAAAAGTAACTGATTCTGATTCATCACTTCCGGGTTGCATTATTTTGTTCCATGGATTCAGCCGAGGAGCTAACGTCAAGCTAACGCTAGCCTCGACCGTCTCCATCGCGGTGTTAGGAGAGTCATGCAGTGACAACACAACACATCCGACCCCTCACAGGTAACACACCTATAGTGGTCTTTGTTGACTTGTTTGCAGACGGGAAGAGATGTATGATTTGACCTGACAGGACGTGTCCGATGCGAAGAACGTCCGCCGAGCTACGTGCTAAAGTTGGCTAAGAGGAGCTTCGGCTTTAGCTTCATGGTTCCTGGGTTTCCTACCTCGGGGATTGTTGATCGTTTGTTCTTGTTGTCGGGTTTTTGTACCACACACACGCAGTTTGCATTATGTACGGCTTTTAAGAGGTATTAAAGGAGTTAAGGGGTGTTGAAGAGGGTTAAGGGTGATCAGAGTTGGTGCAGTCTGTGCTGCTGATGGGATAGCTGGCTCAACTTTTTCCAACTCATTATTTATATGAAATGAAGCCGGACTGAAAGGCCAGACGGTCGTCCCTCGCCATGGTTGATTTAATGCCGTGTGAGGTCAAATGTGGCATAACGTTTAACTTTTTTGAACTTAAATGGACAATCATTTTCAATTTGGTTATTGCCACTTCACCCAGGCGACTGTCGTCTGTCCGGGACTGACTTGCTACGTTTGACTAGGACTAAACTAATAGGTTGATTGAAATGAAGCCAGACTGAAAGGTCAGACGATCGTCCCTCGTCATGGTTGATTTAATGGTGTGTGAGGTCAAATGTTGCATAACGTTTAACTTTTTTGAACTTAAATGGTCAATTTTCAATTTGGTTATTGCCACTTCCGCCAGGCGACTGTCGTCTGTCCGGGACTCTGACTGTTGCTACGTTTGACTAGGACTAAACTAATAGGTCCATGGGACTTAACCATTATACCAGTTGGAACCATAGCCTTGGTGAATGTTGTTACATTAGACTGGGACTAAACCATCATACCATTGGGAACCATAGCCTTGGTGACTGTTGTTACATTAGACTGGGACTAAACCATTATACCATAGGAACCATAGCCTTGGGGAATGTGTTGTCACATACGGTCTGGGACTAAACCATTATAATACTATGGGAACCATAGCTTAGGTTAATTGTCTCTAAACTACATGCTTGACTAGTAAAATGCTCACGTTGTGTTAAAGGGACTGGATTTCCCCCTATACCCATCTATTTAAAAGACAGATGTGTGCCTTAACACACAATGTTTATATGACACACAGGCCATACAACAAAAAATATTTCAACGTGTGTAAATAATCAGTGGGTGTTGTTTGTTTTGCAGATGGCCTAAAGCCACGATGACAGTGACCCACCCATCATGTTGACGGTGGCTCACAAGCTCACACTGCTGGTAAGTCGCGCCACTGCGAGCGAAGTGGAATAACAAGTCATCAGCGCACGTCTCCGCGGACCGGACCTGTCTGGTGCTACTGTGTTACCCGCTGCATAATTACACCGTCATGTCATTACCCAAGGACTCGGGGGACAGGGGCAAGGACAAGGAGCGGGGGGCGCGTCCCAAGGTGAGGCAGAGCCGGTCGGAGGAGCGCCGGGACTCTAGGGGGGGGGGCCGCAAGGGAGGGAAGTTCAAGAAGAAGGGTCTCTCCTCCAACGGGCTGGCGGCCGAGCGGCCCGTCAGCGACGGCTTCGAGTACGGCGAGCTGCTGGCGGGCGGCGGCGGCGGCGCCGAGACCAACGACCGGCGATCGTCGTCCCCACTGAAGGAGGGCCGGAGGTGGCAGGGTGCCGACGCTGCTGCCGCCGGGTCGCCGCTCGGACCGGAGCGGGGGGGCGCGGGCGCCGCCGCTGAGTCGCCCCCCGCCGGTGAGGGCGAGGGACGGGGGGGCAGCGGCAGCCGCACCCTGCGGCAGAAGATCCAGGACGCCATGGGGCAGTGCTTCCCCATCAAGACGCTGGCGGCGCCCACGCCCGCGTCGTATGCTACTGGCAACGCCGCAGTCCCTCACGGCGCCATGCCAGGCGGGTGCGGAGGCGGCGGGCGGCAGCGTCTCGTCGAGGCGCAAGATCCACCTGAGCGAGCTGATGCTGGACGACTGCCCCTTCCCCGCCGACTCGGAGCTGGCCCAGAAGTGGTACCTCATCAAGCAGCACACGGTGCCCATCACTCAGCCCCCGCTGCTGGACGCCGCCACGCCCACGGCCGCCCCGGTGGTGGAGGACGTGGACGACCGGCTGCGGGAGCGCCGGCGAATCAGCATCGAGCAGGGGGTGGAGCCGCCGCCCAACGCCGAGATCCACACCTTCGAGGTGACGGCGCAGATCAACCCCCTGTACAAGCTGGGGCCCAAGCTGGCGCACGGCATGAACGAGCTGGCGGGGGACGAGAGAGCCACGGTGCAGCTCCAGCAGCAGCTGCTCATCCAGAGGCAGCAGCAGCACCAGCTCCTGCTGCAGAGCTGCCTGGACACCCTGGACGAGGTGGTGGCCTCCGCCTCCGCCTCCAGCTCGGCCTCCGCCGCCGTCCCCGTCGCCATGGCCTGCGACCCCATCCTGGAGTCTCTGGCGGACCCCGAGGTGTCGCCCGGCGAGACGCCGCCCAAGGCCTCGCCGCCCAGAGCGGAGCAGCCGCAGCCCACACCGCCGGACGGCTACCGCATCCACACGCAGATCGACTACATCCACTGCCTGGTGCCGGACCTCCAGCAGATCACCACGCTGGGCTGCTACTGGGGCGTGATGGACCGCTACCAGGCGGAGACCCTCCTGGAGGGCCGGCCCGAGGGGACCTTCCTGCTGCGGGACTCGGCCCAGGAGGACTACCTGTTTTCGGTGAGCTTTCGGCGGTACGGCCGCTCGCTGCACGCACGCATCGAGCAGTGGAACCACAACTTCAGCTTCGACGTGCACGACCCCAACGTGTTCCACGCGCCCACCGTCACGGGCCTGCTGGAGCACTACAAGGACCCCAACTCCTGCATGTTCTTCGAGCCGCTGCTGTCTATCCCCGTCCACCGCACGCAGCCCTTCGGCCTGCAGCGCCTGTGCCGCTCGGTGGTGAGCGGCAGCACCACCTACGACGGCATCAACCAGCTGCCCATCCCCACCGTGCTCAAGAAGCACCTGAAGGAGTACCACTACAAGCAGAGGGTGAGGGTGAGGAGGATGGACACCTGGTGGGAGTAAGGCCGGCGCCCCCTCCCCTCCTCCGGACCAATCGGCTCTCTTTGTTTTGAGTCCCGTGTTTTAAGGCGTGTTTGACGAAGGGAGAACGACACTAGACTCTGTGATGCAGGTTCCCTCACGCCCGGCCAAGTAGTGACTTATTCCTCTGTTCCTGTTCTTCTTTTCATTTGTTTGTCGCTGTATTAATCAACATTATACTTATTTATTTCCTCTGGCGTGTCCTTTTTCTTGTATCGCGCTACGTCAACAATACAGAATAATAGCAAAGATTGTCATGCACATTTAACATTTGACACATTAAACAAAGATCTTTCCAACGAAGGTCCTGTTTGAAGAGGCTTTTCTTTATTCATATCAGTTAGCTGCTGGCTGTGACGAATCAGTGTAATAGCCTGCCGACAGGGGACGGCAGGGCTGATTGTAATGGAGTTGTTTACCAGGTGCTGAGCAGGCTCGCCCGCTGGCACCGTCGGGCTGCTAAGCTTTACATTATGGGACATTTATTTTCTAGGGGGAATTTACATTCGCTTGAAAGAGGGGTGTGTGTGTGTGTGTGTGTGTGTGTGTGTGTGTGTGTGTGTGTGTGTGTGTGTGTGTGTGTGTGTGTGTGTGTGTGTGTGTGTGTGTGTGTGTGTGGTGTGTGTGTGTGTGTGTGTGTGTGTGTGTGTGTGTGTGTGTGTGTGGTAGCCTTTTCAAAAGAAAAAATAATCCCTACATATTTTTTGTAACCAAAACAAGCAGATTCCATTAGTGTTTAATGTTTACCAGCAGAACCTTTGGTCGTGTTGTCTTCATTGTTCCTCTGGTGGGAACCGAAGGCACCAGGGTCTGATACGCTCACAATGTGCTCTTCAGAAGCTCATATTTCAAGGTGTAGCTGGAACCAAACGCACACAAATGCATGCTGCTCATTCATCCTCTGATTTAATCAGATTATACGAACGCAAAGGGTGAATTGGCAGCACGAAAGGCTCTGCAATTTTCCATTGGAAGCAACACACTTGCCATTAATACCGAAAATACATACATTTCCTGAAACGTAAATAGTAGTAGTGTGAAAGTGGTTATTTGAATAATTGTGAGGTAATGTATGCAATTGACAAGGTTGGGGATGTTTTTCCGAGAAGGGGCCAGTGGTTCTGATACCTAAACCATGCAGAACTCCAAGTAGTTATCTACTTGGCATAGTTCCCTACTGTGAATGCCCTCAGTTAAATCAGAATAATTAGCATGGTAAATTAGCACTGATGAATCACTCATAATTACCTGAAAGATGATAGCTGTGGGATTCTGGATTTCTCCTGGGCGCTGACATCAAGTCAATCAAGAAGCCGATCTCAACTAATGAGAACAAATGCTGCCACATCTTGGGTAACATGTCTGTAGTTTTTGTCCTTCTCACTGAATACCCTTCTGCTGCTGTGACCCAATCCTGCCAAACTAACATTTCCTCTCGGCTTTGTAATTGAGTTTACACACTTGCTTGTTTGATTAATGTTATGAAGTCCTATTGACGGTATCATGGTACAAATGATAGAGAACAGAGAATCATTCTACTATGATCTTTCGAAAACCAAACAAACTTAAAAAACTTGACCCCATATCAGTATAAGAAAGCATTGCAAGTAAAAAGCATTCATTCATATGCTGTCAAATTTCCAACTTAAAACAATATGTAAGATGAACAAATTAACTGAATGTCATGCTGGAAGGACATTATTTAACTCGGTATCTGAAACTAATTGCACAATTTACCATTGAATTTCAGGTGTTGTGTGTGTGTTTGTGTGTGTGTGTGTGTGTGTGTGTGTGTGTGTGTGTGGTGTGAGACATAGACACAGACTGCATTTCCCATTACCATATACCACCACGTGTGGATGCAGCGTTAATTGATGTGTGTGCGTGGGTAATCTCCACACACGACTCCCCTTTCCAGTTGGCTAATGAAGAGGCGTGGAGAATCGATCTGCCGTCGTTCTGTTTTGAATGGCCATGATGTTCCACACTTAATCAGGATCGGGGGGTTTAATAGGACCCACGTTCGCTATGCTCTCGTGGGCGGCATGGCAACAAACTGCCCCTATCACAGGAGCCTGACTTCTGTGTTGGATCAATCTAGGGAGAGAGAATCTTCACCGATTGGGAAAACATCTCAACCAATCATCACTATAATCCAAGGCCGGCATGTGGCTTGGGAGGGAGAGCTCGTTTGAGCGTTGAGGTGTCCCTTAGCAAGACGCCTCACTCTAACTTCTCCTGAAAAGTTGGCTGTCACCTTGTATGGTTGCTTTGAGTGGCCACAGGTTTGAAAAGCTCTTACATAAATGCAGTCCATTTATCATCCATAGGGCTACTTGGGCATTGATGTGTATATATTATATGTATGATATTGATTTGTAGTCTACTGATGCTCCTTGTTCCCAACATCAAACCATCAGTCCTTACCTGTAATTGGCAGTAGTCTACCTAGTCAGATCCAACCCATTGCTTCTTATGAATACATCCCATCTTAAATCATAATGACTCACGTCTAGGCTAATTCTTTATACATATATAAAAGACTGCTAGCATTGAGTCTACGGGGCCAGCAGTTTTTTTTAAAAAAAGTTGATTCCTCAGCAGCACTGAGATATTACTTTGCTGCTGGTATCAGCTTGTTTGTATTGGGGCTTTGCTCCGGTATCCAGCCAAAGCCTGCTCTCCTGTGTGAGCCCGCTGTACGTCCATAGGTGGCATTACACTGGATCCTGACACCCTCGACAACCCAGTGTGTCGTCTCCTCCCGTGCACAGAGCCCTGATGCTATATAAAGCTGGCTATAGCTCACGGATAATAAGCTGCAACAGCTGTCACAGCTTGTGCAGGGAGGTGTACACAAATGCCGAGATCAGACTCGGGGAAGGTGCGAAAGGAGGATATTCGCGGTGGGAACAAGCAGACAGAAGCAGTATTCGCTGGGGGAAGGAGATCAGGAGCTCAGCAACAAGCTGCCCAGGTGAACAGAGACACTAATGAACACAGGTGAGGAACATTACACCAACCAAACAAAGCAAACACAAGTAATGAGCAGGATCTTTACAAAGAGCCCCCCCCCCCCCTTTAAAATAAATAAATAAAATCCCCGATATTAATCACGGCATTGTGTCATATGCAAACAAGATGTCCAGTGCTATGATTAATGTTCAGAGGTCATTTACTCAAGAGTTAGTGGGACTTGTTCCCCTCCCGCCCGTCCTTATGACGCTCTCGTCAGCACGAAGAATGTGGTACTGCAGCCAGCACAGCAGGTGGCTGTAAAGAGCTTCTGTGTTTATCACACTGTCTGCTGATGCAGGCTTGTGCACGACCACAGTGTGTATGTGTGTGTGTGTGTGTGTGTGTGCCTTTGCGTTTGTTTCTTTCTGTGTGGGTGCGCGTGTGTCTGTGTGGTTATGCGTGTTGTGTGTGTATGCATGTGTATCTGTGTGTGTGTGTGTGTGTGTGTGTGTCTACATGTATGTGTGTCTGTGAGTGTAGGTGAGTTTGTATGTGTCTGCTTGTCTATTTGTGCGTGTGTGTGTCTGTGTGTGTGTATGTTTGCATCCGTGCATGTGTGCGTGCATGTGTGTGTGTGTGTGTGCATGCGTCTATCTACGTGCATCTGTTTGTGCGTGTGCACGTGCGTGTATAAGACGCTGTGCTGCAGCTGCAGCCAGCGCCTGGCTCCGGTCCTGCAGGTATTAGAGGCACCAGGGACAAAGGAGGAATTCTCTTCTCCTCCTCCTCCTCCTCCTCCTCCTATACTCCTCCTGTGAATCGGCAGACCCTATACCGCGGCTGCACGCGTGCAGCCGTGGTATAGGGTGTGCCGATTCACAGAAGAAGGAGGATTTTGAACCAACAGATTATTTGGGAAAAGTATTGTCCTCACCCCCGCCAGTAGCCCACCACATTTATAGAGGTCGACCGGCTCCACGGGAGGGGGTCTGTGTCCGTCCGTCCTCCCCTGAACAGGAGGACATTGTGGTGGAGGGGGGTGCGAGACCTCCCGGACAATACTTTAACCAAATAATCTGTTGGTTCAAATCCACCAACAGACGCCCTTGAGGGTCCTTTTATGGGGGGGGGGGGGGGTTGGTGGGGCCCGCTGGGCTTGTTAGGGAGGGAGTGAGGGGAAGATAGGGGACCCCTCTGAATAGTCCTGCTCCTCCTTCCTGGTGTGATTAAGGCTGCTGAGGTTTGGGCGTGTGAGGCTGCTATTCACTCCGGAGCGCCGCGGGAAGGTCTCGGTAATAAGGCTGTTAACTCAACTGGAGAAGGCGGGGGGACGGCCGGGGTTGGGGATTGGACTGGGTTCAAATTCTCGAAAGATTGATATTTTACATAGTCCCTTTGTGTTTAATATACGGCGGTAAGTGGATTTTCTGATGAAACGGGACTGCATGGCTGGTTGGGTATGTTCAAACACGATATATGAATTATGTAGACACAAAAGAAAGAAACAGGAACATTGTTTTCCCTATTTTAGTCCGCTTTGGAGTTTGACTGTTTACACAGGAAATGCTTCCCCTTCCAACCACCGTAACCCAGGTGGTGGATCCAGAGCTCACTGAGAATCCTCAGTTCCCTTCGCTCCCCTCCCCTGGGAGCCTCAGTCAAACAGTCATGTTTGAAGTTTGGCTCCCTGGAAGCATCGCCCTTTTGACAACACATTGTTTCTTACTCGTTCTCCGGTTTGAATCCTAATACAATCCTTGCACTTCAATGCTAGCAGAGCCAGACACAGACACAGACGGAGACCCGCCAGACCCAGACGAAGACCCAGACGAAGACGCAGTCCCACGTCTGACCCAGACCCAGACCAAAACCAGCCCCAGACCAAGAGCCAGATCCGCAGTCCCCAGGAGGAGGCCTACAGCCGCCTGTATCGTCCTTCCCACACTCCGCTCGTTCCGTGGACGGCTGCGGGGGCCCGGCCCCTGACAGGTGGCTGACGGGGGCCCGACAGTGCTAACACACCGGCCCCCCATTGGACAGTTTGTGTGAATAACAGTGCGCGGTATGGCTGGCTGACCGCATGACCGTGGGTAAGATTGAAAAGCTATGCGTATAAGTTAGTGTATGGAGCAGGAATCCAACACAAGGAATTTATTTATACCACACCCTTCAAACACAAAGGGCATTCATGGCACAGAATGATCTCTCTGTATGGAAGTGGGCTTCATATTGCTGGGAATAGCAACACACTGAGGTGATGTTTTAGAGAGGGCAGATTTGATCAGGAACGTGTTTGCATGCTTGTTTGGGGAAGAGATAATAACTCTTAAGCTTGTATGTAATTGACAGTCATTGCATCTGATTAATCAGTACAGTATATCAGCTCCATATCTTAATAGTATGCAAAGTAAGTCATTATTCAAACGATTTTAATCAAAATGGATGACAATGATTACCCGGGCAGCTAGTGTACACCTGTCGGATTATGAACTCCTCAACCTGAGCAATAAGTCAAACGGAAATTTCACTGCACACAGCACACTGAAAAACAACAAAACAAAGGTGTGTGTGTGTGTGTGTGTGTGTGTGTGTGTGTGTGTGTGTGTGTGTGTGTGTGTGTGTGTGTGTGTGTGTGTGTGTGTGTTGTGTGTGTGGTGCTGATGTGAAGCTCCTCTACCGTGAGTACGGATCATTTGCGTGGTGGAGGCTTGGAGCGGGCAAGGTGGGGGGATTAGCGGACGGCGGGGGACACTGAAGGCAATTGATGACAATTGATTACATCAGCGGGAGGGGATGAATTGCGCACGTCCATTATTATTATCTTGTGCGTTTTTAACATCACGCGTTTAAGCAGGTTCGAACCTCAAAGATAGTATTTCTAGGCAACGGTGGAAGAAAAATGAGGATGAAATGTTGTATCGGGTTCCAGGGATACATGTAGAATACCTATGGCAGAACGCCAAAGACATTGTTCTGGGTAAATAGTATGGTGTCTACACAGTTTAAAAAAAACGCATAGAAGTTAACATTCATTTTGCCTTCCAAACAAATGTTAACAAATAAGCAAATTATACCCACATTTCAACAGCGAGAAGTTGTGGGACTTGACAGGGTGCTAGTGTGTTTGGTTTGGTCTGTAATACACCCTTGTCTCTTATTAATTCTTAATTGAACAACTCCAGCAAAGCGTTCTGTGAGTCCACAGCTCTCGTGCTACAGCTGCTGGAGAAGCTGTGAAAGACCCTCGCCTGCCTGTCAGGTTTACTTTAACTCTAATTAAGAATCACAAAACACCAAGACCATTACCAAACAAAGTGGACACTTTTAAGGATCCAGGCGTAATCAAACACGGTTGGAAGAGTTTGGTATTTAATACTTAATACCATTCGAGAGCCAAAGAGAGAACAAGTCTGGGAGAATCACAGCAGGCGGCCGAAGCATCTTGGATAGTCGTATGTCACTTTCTGACATCGTAGGCTACTGCCTTAGAAAAACAGAGAAAAGGGAAGCATGAGATTCAGACATGGCAGCTTCCGCAGCACTCAAGCACAAACATTTTAACTTATGTGGTGAAAACGTGTTTTTTCTCCAACAGCACAACAGACACGTCAATCAATCAGTACCACTCCTGTCATCATTAGATATAATTAAATGAAAATGGATAAACACGATGATGACAATAACGATGGTTATTATTGTTATTAAGCGTCCTGCACAGCAGACATCCGACCTCATGCATTTGTATAACTCACTAATAGCGTGAAGTCTAAAACCTTGTCACACATCTCCATAACTCAATTTGACGGATAAGATGACATTTTAATGAAGAGCTTCAACTTGTTTTTCCGCCTCCAGCCCGTTTTCTTTACATATCTCTTACAAACACAAACCTCCACTGAATTCCAATTTGTCTTTTGTCCTACTAGGCTACCCCAGGGGAAACTACTCGATACCATAAGTCTGCAATATCGAATCGCATATTTCACTTATCAACTTACAACATTCCAGCAGTCAAGATCTTGAACCACAATGGTTTCTCCGTTCCCCTCGCTCCGGCTCCCACCAGAACACTTTGCTGTATTGACATGCATTTCCCAGATCCCCTGACAACACTTTGCACATGTGATCTTCAGAGCAGGTAGATTGTTAAGGTGCCATGGAGGAATTAAAGGTTAAATTAGGTTAAGGATGTGCTGCAAACAGCAGTCTCGGGGGTCTGATCGTTCTCATTCCGGGAGACAAAGGGAAGAGATGGCTTCTCGCTGGCTGCAGTCTCCGGGCTGCTGCTATCAGTGATTACAGCACAGGCAGGGTGAGAGGAAGAGGTTATGTTTAACCTCGTCGCGTCCTCCTGTGTTATCGCTACTCAATTCCCCACTGCCAATTTGGGTAATCTGACACATTGTGAGCATAATGGGGGATGTTTTGTTTTTTTTGTTTCCCTGTCGCCGGTAAAATACCATGTTGCACCCACATTGTCACACAGAGTGCGGAGCTTTTCAATGGTAAAGCGTTGCCCGTTGTTGTTGCTATAGCAGCACGCAAAACGGACAACTGTGACGAATCCGACTGAATCATTTCTATTTGGATCCGTGAGTGATTCTTGACTTCAGAGGCGAGCTCGTGAAATCCCTTCACAGGTATGGATTTAGAAATGTGCTCGCTTTTTAAAAGCCTTATAAAGAAGTAAGTAATAAACACGACCCAAATCCAAAGGCTGAAATTAAATTGCACTTGAGGCTCACACGTCGGAGGGAGGGAGGGCGCATCGAGCTCTCGCGGTTGCAGAGCTAATTCTGAATGCCAACTGGGACTCTTGGCTCTTTGCCCCCCTCGCCGCCACACAGAGAGAATCCCAAATGCGGCGGGGCCTGTGAAGCCACAGGAAGTGCTGACCTCTTTTCACCAGACTATGAATCACCCGCTTATCTCCATCTCCTCAGCAGAAGGACTTCTTCTTATTTTAGCGCCATCACTGTCAAACCGAGAGACTTGTTAAATAAACCTGGGAGGGGGTTACCGCAGACCTGCTGTAATGATACGATGGAATGGGGTGAGGTGCACACCGAATAGGAGGGTCTCCCCCTCAGGTTGAATGATGGGACAGATTGTAGGCCTACCGAATGTGTTTAATAATGCCCTTTCATCCACTGAACTAGTGGAGCGGTCCTATAGGCACGATAAACATTAGCATTTCCTGTGTCTGGTTAAAATATTCATGTCTTGAAACGAAGAGGAACAGCGTAGGAGCTGGGGCTGTTTCAGTCGAGCAGCACAAAGTCGCCGTTGCGTCTCTACTTTAGCTCGTTGGCGCTAATTGTTGATAAATGTATTTACTGATGTTAGGTTGTTGGTGTTTTCTCTTCAATGCGTGCAGTATATCTTGTCACTGTGCACCGCCTGGGTCCATTAATCAGCCTGAGAGTTGGATGACGCTTTGAAAACCGGTGCATGTTAAGCAGCAAGCTGCAGTAAGAGCCAATGTCTCCTGTTCTGTCAGAGTACTGTAACGAGCAGGGTTAATGTGGTTCTGTTATTATGCGTTCAGCAGCTATTAGAATGTTCTCATGTGTTGGGTCACGCACTAAATTAATGTGGGATTGTCTCGCGAGAAGGGGGTGGGACAACGAGAGGAAGGGTCCGGAAGCAACGGGTGGTTGGATTAAAAGAGTGTGTTACGGCTGAATGTACGGGTGGTCATGGCCAACATACATTTTGGATTTACTAAATAAAGAGCAGGATTGCAAGCCATCGCCTGTTTATTCAACGCTGCACCACCGTGGGGTGAACGTGCCCACTGCACCGTCACCCTACATGCCCACTGCACCGTCAGTCAACGGACGTGGGAAGGCGTGGCTGACGGATGGGGGAGTAGTCTTTGCAGAGGCATCCGTCAGCCAATCAAATCGCTTCGCGCTCCATTTTTTAAATTAACTTCTCCGCCGCTCTCCCGCTTTCCAGTATCGAGCCCGAGTCGCGTCACAGTGCTTAAATTTGCATACGCGATCTGATTGGATGACGGATCCGTCGCTGCCGAAAAAGTTGAACATTTTTCAACTTTCTGACGGTTTGTCGAACGCCTCCAACCTGAACGGTATCCGGATCGCACAATGCATTGCGGCGTCCGTCCCCATTCAAAGTCATATGGTGACGGGACACACTGACGGAGGTAGTGGGGCACGAGGCTTCAGGCCTCGTGCCCCACTACCTCCGTCAATGGGGTGAATTGGGTGGGGTCAATGGGTGACGGACAACTGACGGAGGTAGTGGGCACGAGGCTTCAGGCCTCGTGCCCACTACCTCCGTCAGTTGTCCGTCACCCATTGACTTTGAATGGGGACGGACGCGCAATGCATTGTGGATCCGTCCGTTCAGTTGGAGCGTTCGCCACCATCAGAAAGTTGAAAAATGTTCAACTTTTTCGGCAGCGACGGATCCGTCATCCAATCAGATCGCGTATGCAAATTTAAGCACTGTGACGCGACTCGGGCTCGATGCTGGAAAGCGGGAGAGCGGTGGAGAAGTTAATTTAAAAATAGCGCGAAGCGATTTGATTGGCTGACGGATGCCTCTGCAAAGACTACTCCCCCATCCGTCAGCCACGCCTTCCCACGTCCGTTGACTGACGGTGCAGTGGGCATGTAGGGTTAGGCCTACATTCAGGTTCGCTTTGGGTGACTTTATTTATTCAAAACCTCCACCTGGTCCGCTCGTAAAAACAGCACACCTCATAATAACACATTTGACACACAAGAGTAGCAAATAATTAAAACAAAACGAAAAAGATAATTAATGAGACATCGTGGTTAAGGCAGTCCAACCCGCGTTGATCACCCAGTTTGTTAACCCGTCTCTATTTTTATCTCTTCTTTGTGACCCCCTATTGCAAGTGGTTTTGCCGGCAGCGTTTATCCTGTTGTCAGAGGTAACAACAGCCAGCACAATGCACGTGTAAAGAGACGCCCCAGCCCACTACCTCCGTCAGTTGTCCGTTGCCCATTGACTTTGAATGGGGACGGACGCGCAATGCATTGTGGATCCGTCCGTTCAGTTGGAGCGTTCGCCACCGAGAAAGTTGAAAAATGGTTTCGGCAGCGACGGATCCGTCATCCAATCAGATCGCGTATGCAAATTTAAGCACTGTGACGCGACTCGGGCTCGATACTGGAAAGCGGGAGAGCGGCGGAGAAGTTAATTTAAAAAATGGAGCGCGAAGCGATTTGATTGGCTGACGGATGCCTCTGCAAAGACTACTCCCCCATCCGTCAGCCACGCCTTCCCACGTCCGTTGACTGACGGTGCATCCCTCTTGGTTTATCATTCAAACAAACAATGAAATGAAGAGGAAAAACAACCACACAAAGGTCACTTTGACGCACAGGATCATTTCTGCACGTATCACTAGGAAACGGTACACGTGCGCGCGCCAGGCACTCGATATAGTGCCGTGATTTAAGTGCACGTGGTACACACGCACGAGCAAGCGACTCAATTTGCAGAGGTGGCCCGTCGCGTGCTGCGTCGCGATATGAAGCTCCTCTACCGTGAGTACGGATCATTTGCGTGGTGGAGGCTTGGAGCGGGCAAGGTGGGGGGATTAGCGGACGGCGGGGGACACTGAAGGCAATTGATGACAATTGATTACATCAGCGGGAGGGGATGAATTGCGCACGTCCATTATTATTATCTTGTGCGTTTTTAACATCACGCGTTTAAGCAGGTTCGAACCTCAAAGATAGTATTTCTAGGCAACGGTGGAAGAAAAATGAGGATGAAATGTTGTATCGGGTTCCAGGGATACTGAGAATACCTGTGGCAGAACGCCAAATGACATTGTTCTGGGTAAATAGGTCTGGTGTGCTGCCAAAAACCTGTAAGCCATCCCTGCTCCAAATCAACACGAAGGCCCTATTTGATGTGGCGTATATCCGGTATTAAGTGGCCCATGATGCCATTATGAATAGATTAGATCCTATGGGAAACAAAAAGGTTTTCAGGGAAATGTAAACTGCTGGAGTACAACAAGTGGATCCTCTTTGAAACACCGAGCCTTTAACCAGGGCTGCGGTAGAGCTGGGAGTTTTGGACTGTTAATGACGGTGACATTTCCAAATGTCTCGCGATGGTGTGGCGACCCAGGCTGTCTTTGAAAGGGGAGATAGGACACCTGGAGGTCCGGGGCTGGCCAGGGGCCTCTGAGGCCACAGCAAGAATAACCTTTTAAAATAAAGTAAGATTAGGTCATTCATCTTTGTCTGAGTAGCGCAGGCTCTGGTTTGCAAAGGAGACCGGTGGTATCACAGCAGACGGTACGCGCTAGGATTCATATTACCTGAAGGCCGGCACTGGTCGCATGATGGATAATGCAGAGAGCATAGGGCTGTTCCCAGGCCGGGCCCCTTGGTGTGCACTGGGAGCCCACACATTGCTATCATGCTCACGTTTGCCGTCTCTTTTATAGTGCAAGCCTTTACCTCTACCTGTAGATGAAGCGGTGATGGGATGCCATAACACGAGACTATAGGGAGCATAATGATAATTGATCAGTATTAACGCGGTATTCCAATGTGCTGACGATTTAGTAGGGATGCACACACTGAATAAGAGTTGTTTTGAAATCCACAACTACAATAAGCCTCCCTATGTATTTTTTTTGCTTGCATAAACCTTTGAATAATATACCAAAACCTTTTATGTAAACATATGGACATCATATGTGAATTAACATTAAATATGGTGGAGCCCTTTCGCAGCAATTTTCTTTGCGCATAATCTTGCAGACAAGGTGTCTTCGATCAATTTTCCCTTTACATTAAATGCGATTGTTCATTGCATTTCCTCAAGCATCCAAACAAAACACAAAATTGGCAATTTTTGAAGGCCCTTGCCTGCATTTACATCAGTTTAACCAATCAGGTGCCTGCATCATATCGTCATAGTCACGGTAGGCCTACATGTCTGTGGAAATAAAAATAGGTTGGTCTACTTCCATCCTCTTGTGGTATCCATAATATTGAACTACGTTCACCCCTAATTATCGCTATCTGTTCTATGCTGACCTATTGATCATTGGGCTAATCTTAATAGCACTTGGTTCTGTTTACTAGTCAATGTTCACTTGCACTGCTCTAATAGATCTTGCCTTTGATAACATGATTGTGTGCAGTAGAATCGAAACTGTTTTGTTTTGGATACCGACTTTCTCTTTCAAGAGTAATAGTCTCTTTCTAACGAACCTCTCCAAAACATGGCGGTGTTAAGGAATGCTCCAAATGTAACGCCACTTAATCCCATTCATCCACAAACTACACTCTTAGCACTTTTACACTTGGCTTTAAAGTGTGTAAACTCCATTATAAGTGAATCCTCTAAATACATAGCATATTTTTGTGAGAGGACAAACAATAAGCTTGTCTCCAGGCTATACAGTTGATGTCTATACCTGAGCTATATCCCTAATTGAAAATGCAGTCTACTCGCATCTCAGCTGATGTAAAAATTCAATTGAATTTCTTTCGTTCTGCTATTTTTCTTGTTTCTTCGTGACGTTAATTCATTATGTGCCTGATTTTAAAACTACCTTTTAGTCCTCTTTTGAAGGCTAAACAATCTCGAGCGCTTTCCCTGCCTTCTGCCATGACACAAAACAATTCCATGTTGTATGGCCCTTCCTCTTTATAACTCATCATGTTTTCCGAAGCGCAGTATTCAAACATGGTTATAATGTAACCTATCACTAACCAGGCCTGCGGTAGAGCTGTGGATTGGTAATGTAGCCGAGCGTCCTGGGTTCACCTGCTGTGGGCTTACAGAAAACAATGAACGGGACCGGAGGCGAGATAGTGTGTTCAGCAGCCAACTCCGCTTCACTTTAATCTTAGACACACCCACACCACACATCCGCCGTTACGCTCCCGCAAACTTTTTCCTTACGGCAACTCACGAGGGACACACCTCCTTTTCCCAGCTAAACACAGAACAGTCTGTTACAATAACACTAACCAGAGCTATGAATCGTACCATGGTTTACAACCGTTTCATCCTTAGCTCCGACAATGCTGACATACTTGTACTGATTCAGGCTGCATGCGTTCAACAGTCTGAGCAGGCTTTCATTGTTCCGCCAAATCGTGGCCAGAGATCAGGCCTTGGGTTTAAAAATCTTATTTAGAACGCCGCGTTGCTATCATTCTAATCATGTTTCTCCATACACTAGCCGTAGCGAGCGGCGACGCCACGATCTGGCCGCGTCCTCTAGAAGACTTTGTTTCCAGCGGGGAGCGAAGGTCGCATTTGGAATGCAGGTGACGACTCGGCGCAGACACCGTTTGCCAGCGAGATTCGGCAAATCTCCAAGACATGCTAATGGGTAGCTGTGGGGTGACCGAAATAGACACGCTACACACACATTTACACACACACACACGTACGTACAGACGCACATGCACGCATGCACACACACACACACACACGCACACACACACACACACACGTGCGTACACGCACTCACAGATGCGTACACGCAGACACACACACACACAGACACACACACACACACACACACACACACACACACGTGTACAAACACACACTTGCCGACACACACTCACACACACACACACACACACACACACACACACACACACACACACACACACACACACACACACACACACACACACACACACACACACACACACACACACACACACACACACACACAGGGATGTGTACACACACATGCACAAGCGCAGAAGCGAAGCCAGGTCAGGCGGGGGAACTGTGCCTTGTGCCGTCTTGTTTCTCTTTTTTTATGTTTCGTTTCAATCATTCTCCGCATGCGCCTCCTTGCAAATGTCACCTGCTGAGGCCCGGATTAATTAGCGCTCCCACTGCACAGCCCCCAGCCGGCGAGCGGCAGCCACGGCGGCTCCGCGAGAAATGTAATTTATTTGACTCGCAGATTTATGTCATGATATGACGGAGAGGCTTGTGATGTGAGGAAATCGAATATAAATAAAATAAAATCGGCATTTCGTGAAAGATAGCATACATAATAATGTGATGGATTGCTGAAATGTGGTTGGGTGGGGTTAACGTTTGGGAATTAGGCCTACTGTTCGTTATTACAATATGTGCGTTTGATAAGAATAGTGTGTTCAGGTGTTTCTGTCAAAACCTTGTGTAAAACCGATGAGCGGTTTTGGTGAACCATCTTAGTCATCTTTAACACTTGCTTGAATGCTCGGAGGAATTTGTAAAGCTACAGACGGGTGCCGACTGGTATTTGGTTGTGTACCGTCATGTGTCATATGTATCCGAGGCGACAGGGAGCAGCTGTGATGAGCCGGTGTAAACCTGGCCCTGGCGTAAGGGGGTGAGTCAGGGCAGAAGCCACGGAGCCCGCAGCCCTTTTGGACCTGATGTCTCTTCAATTTGATGTACTTTCATTACAGTGATTACCGCCAGGTACCTTCGTTTTTAAGCCCTTGTCACTCTTGTGTGAATATAACAACCCCCCCCCCCCCCACACAACACACACACACACACACACACCACACACACACACACACACACACACACACACACACACACACACACACACACACACACACACACACAACAGAGTTAACTTGGTGTTGATAACCCGTGGGGTTGACATCATCCAGTTATACAGCTCCCTTGCAGAACCTTTTTTTTAATATCTGAGGATTATTTCTGTGATTGGCTGGGAGGCGGCAGAGCAGGGGTTGGGGTTGGTAGAGTTGCAGAGGGTTCTATTGTCGGAGCGGCAGCACCACCACCACCAGCACCACCAGCACCACCACCACTCCCACCACCACCACCACCAGCACCACCACCACCAACACTACCACCACCAGCACCACCACCACCAACACTACCACCACCACCAGCGCGTCCTTGTGAATTCACTCTCAAGTCCCGCCCACCCGCCCCAGCACGGAGGCTGAGGGCGGGCTGAGCACCGCTTGAAGATGAAGATGCATTTCAAGACAACTGAAGAAGTTCACTTCTATGAGGGGTGCTCTGTAAAGTCTAGTCGGGGGGTTGTGTGTGTTTTTATGAAGCTATAACTCTCGGCCCCTTCACTTCAATCCTGTGATGTCTCGTGACGGTGATTCAGTGGAGCAATTTATTTGCGTTTTATAGCAATATTGAATCTTGTGTGTTTTACGCCGATAGTAAAGTGTTTTTATGCATCGGCAGATGTAATATGTGTAAGGTTATTATATTATAATGGTAAAATACTTGTGGAATCATAGGGTTTAACGGAGGTCTCTCCATCGACTCGTTTCAACACTAGGAGGAAACATCGCCCCTTCTCTGCCCTTGACTTTGACCCCCACTCTAATTTACAACGTGAATGCAATTAATGTATTGGTATAAATATCTCGATCAC
The DNA here is from genome assembly GCA_900291075.1 of Melanogrammus aeglefinus. Classification (NCBI taxonomy): domain Eukaryota; kingdom Metazoa; phylum Chordata; class Actinopteri; order Gadiformes; family Gadidae; genus Melanogrammus; species Melanogrammus aeglefinus. The sequence goes on along the minus strand of OLKM01001757.1, from coordinate 26,783 downwards.
TTATATCTCTTCATGAGGCAAACCATTAACTCACCCAGGCGTCGACATGAAGGTCAAAGATGAGCACATTATTTGTGAGATTTTATATATTGAAATAACATTGACCAAACTAATAATATACAAACCATCGTAATAGCACATCATCACATTGTTGGGAAAAGGGTGGTCATCCCCTTTTCAGCTCATACCAATGCAAATAACAAGTTAATCATGTCAAATACGAAGCCCTGTTATTATAATTATGCAGTTTGATTTTGGAGTGGCCTCTGAACATAAAAAAATACAGTTATTCCACTCCATGAACCCAGGCAGTGACAAGGGAGTCTTGAATCAGCCACTTTAATTATAATAAAATGTTCCTACCATACACTTAAATATTAAACTTAAGTATATATGCATTGACCATTGAGATCAAATGCAATGCATTTTGTACATTTACAGTAAATGATTCGATGGACTTACATAAACTACAGGGATTGTGTAAAGAGTAAAAGCTACAGCTGTGAACGCCACAGCAGGGCTAATCTATTCCAGGTGGCCTTTTTTGTAAGGAAACTTAAAGTCGGTTCTTAAATATGGCCATTAAGCGAGCATAATAGGCATAATGACATAAGCACTCATTCTCACTATTTCATATCTGGCTATCTGCGTTGGCCGGGAATACGGTGTGGCCTTTTCCGCTTAATAACCTTCCGTTGTGTTTCCCATTTGTCGTATTTCTTTCTTGGCTTTCCCATGTTCCTTCCGTGCCCAACACTTGTCTCGATAATGGCCGGCGAGGGACAGATGATGGCTGTGAAACAGTGGCGCTGTAAGACCGGCCGTTAACTGGGCTCAGTGAGGTGCAGAGCCTGGGCTACCTCCAGCCGCTGTTTTAAAGTGACCCCTTCTTTGATGTGCGGGTGGATAAACTCCGGTCCTCAAATCACCAGCCTTGCCGGCCTCCGTTCGCCAAAGGATTGCCAGGAGGAAAGATGGGGAGGGGAGAGGCAGTGGGATATGAGACTTTTTCCACGGGTTATTACACGCTGCAATATGGTGTGCGTATCCCCGCATCATAAGAAGTGATGGGTAATCAGGCGTCGGGGAGCCGGCGACATGTCCCACGGCAGCAGAACATGTGGTCATTATCACGGAGACGCTGAGGCTGAACACCGGCTCCTAGAGCATCGTCTGCCTGGTGTGGGGCTGAGAGGCGCTCGGTATCTCTGAATTCAAAGGGAGATCTGTTTTGTCTGTTTGTGACTAATCAACCGGAATCTTCTGAGTCCCCCCTGTAGGCCACCATGGACAACACAGATACAGTTTGGGAAGTAGTAATTTATTACGAGGCGCTCGACTTCAACATTTGAACGAATCTCTTTGAAGAGCCGCCACACTCGTCCCGTCTTATCTCGAATGACATTGCACAATGACTATCGGCAACGTCTGCCATATAGTTTGAATAAAGTAAATGGTAAAGTATCTTATTTTTTAGCTGGATGGAGCTAGCTGATATGTGTGCAGTAATTAGCACTTCCAACCCGCAATATCCAATGAATAACGAATGAATTAACGTCTCTGGCCGATAAAAAGCAAGATCTGAATTACAAGTGTGTCTAAATAATGCGAGTTAAAGTGAAAGTTTTGGGGGAAAAAAACATTGTTCCAATCAGAGACCAGTCTCATAGGTAGACAAGCCAGTGCTAACCTCCGGCAAGATGATGTTTGTATTTTTATATTGCCTTCAATTTGGGGCTCAATTTGGCCTTGTTTTCCTAAGGTTACAGAAGCGACTGCTACACAGCGGAGCGGATCCTATCTTTGAGAAAGCACACAGATAAAACAAACCACAATCAATCTTCATATTATGCTCTAATCGCGGGGAAGGTTGCTGTTGTACACAGCCGAGATGACCACACTCAGAGCCATCAAAACTAGCGTCCCACACCACCTGCTAACCATTCCTCTCCCATCTGACTCCATCTCCACAACAAACTGTGCTGTGTACTACCGTGGTAGTTTGAGACCGCCGTTCGACTCAAATCTTTGTGTGTCCTTCCGATCCTTCCTGCGCTACAAAGCCTTCAACTAGTAGGCCTATCGGATAAAGCCTCGGGGAGGCTTTGTCTGGTGAGACTGCTCCGAGCGTCGTCACCCAAACTACAGAGGCATATGTTCTTCCATACCACCACGCTGCCTCATTTGTCTTCTTTGTTGTTTCATGTTTTTGTTTTAAATGTTTATTTGCATAATCGCTGGCTATTAATAAATTACAACACTGCAGTGTTTTTTTTAAATCATTTGTTAACTCTGTAATGTTAAACAGTGATTCCGCTGCCCTTTGCTTTGTGTAACCGATAGTGGCTTAGAATTAATGACACCTCCATGAGTAGTTTCAATTATAGTTTTGTTTTGTTCTGCGGTTGCAATAGAACCGCCCTGCACAGGGTCACGCTCTTCATTCCTGACTGATGTTCACACACGAGCAGATACAAATAAACAATTCCATGCTCAAAATCCCCCTTTGTTATCTCGCGTTTACATCATTTGTTAAATAAATAAATAAAAGGATAATTGCATGGTGAAGCATTATCCCGGCCCTCTGTCGTTACAGCCTTCGCAACACATCGCGGTGATGGAGGCTTGCGTGGCTTATCAGCAGTAGTTTCCTGCGACTCGTCGCCTCGTGCTGCTGCACGGGGGACGTCGGCGGAAAGCTAGCGCTGAACTTGGCGTTGCGTTGCGATTAACTCTCGTTTGAATGACAGGCAAAGAGAGCTCGCTGGAGTGCGGTGGATGCGTCTCGAGGATTACCTGCTGCAAAGCAATTAAGACAACAATGTAAAGGTTTACATGCGCGGTCCCAGAACACCACGGTAAAAAGGTTATGCGCAAACAAATGGGTACCAGGGAAATGCAGCTCCGCAGGAGATCTCATTTGCACAACTGGATCGAATACCCAGCTGTGAATCCGAGGTGTCAGGCTTGTGGCGCGGATATGGTGTGTAAGACCTGTGCAGAAACAGGCCTATATAATATATATTTCTCTGAAGGTCTGCTCCCTCTGAAGATGCTCAAATGCAATATCAGTTAATAGTGTGTATGATATTGTAACGAGCTGGGTTAATGTGTGTTATGTCTAAATAACGGAGACTGAAGCCAGAGCTTAATTGGAGCGTGCTCTCCGTTTATTAACCAAAACGCAACTCGCTGAAAACGGGTACGGTCACGTGAATCACACGTTACCGTAAAACACATTGCACTGACGCAGCAGTGCCAGATGTAACAATTCCCCCCCCCTCACAGAACTAGGAGTGATACTCAGTCACAAAGTCACGCTGGTGCTGGGGCCTGCCGCGTGCCCGAGCTGGACGGGGTTCAGGTGCCAGCAACAACCACTGCCCCGTCGGGCTGGGCCGGAGGAGCTGGGATTGGTGCAGCCTCAAACCATGCAGCCGGCAGAACTCTAGCAGAGGGCACCACCAGGTCTGGGCTCGGGGGGGCGTGTACCTTGCCCAGGCGGTTAGCATGCCAGCGTGTGCCGTCGGCGAGCCTGAATGTAGCCGGGCCAAGCTGTTGGCTGACCTGGACCGGGTCCGACCAAAACGACTTGGAGCTTGTTGTCCTCCGATGAGGTCGACGAATCCTGAACCCAGTCCAAAACAGCGATGGCAGGTGGCTTAGCACGTCGGGCCCTGTCGAAACGGTCCTTCATCCGACGCTGGCGTGTGTCTACGGCGGCTCGAACCGGGTGGGCTGGGGCCCAAACTGCTGTAGGGCAGAGCCTATCCAGAGGCAGCTGGAGCTCCCGCCCCAGCATAAGGGAGGCTGGGGAGACTCCTGTGGTGGCGTGTCGGGTGGCCCGGTAATGCAGCAGCGTTTGGAGGAGGCTGGTGGTGAGTGTGCACCCTTGTGCCAGATGGGCCCTGATGCCATTTTTCAATGACTGGTTTAGCCGTTCCACCCCCCCCATTCGCAGCCGGGTTGTAGGGATGTGTCAGAATATTCGATTATTTGATTATTCGTTCCCGAGGGTCAATACCGATTTTTAACATTTGGACCGTTAACATTTTTTCAAAAAAGCAAACAAAAAAACACGCGTCCGCGTCCGTCCGTCCCGCGGACCCTGCTTGTAGGGATGTGTCAGAATATTCGATTATTTGATTATTCGTTCCCGAGGGTCAATACCGATTTTTAACATTTGGACCGTTAACATTTTTTCAAAAAAGCAAACAAAAAAACACGCGTCCGCGTCCGTCCGTCCCGCGGACCCTGTTATAACGTATGCATTACAAGATTCTACAGAATCTCACGCCAGTTTTTTTAATTATTATTAAGTGTGGAAGAGTGTGGAGAGTGTGGAACGGGGAGAGCGTCCGACGTCATTCAACAGCGCATTGTGTAATTACGTTTACAGAGTGTAGGCCATTCTGTTGTGAGGCTAACAATGTCGAAGTCCCGCACACGCACTACGCGTAGGGCACCAAGTAAGGTTGATAACTATTACATTACAATTTTCAAAATATATAAATTAATAACGAACAGGTCCACCGTTGTTATTTCGCATCGGAGCACCCAATGCGAACAGGTCCACCGTCGTTATTTCGCAACCCCCCCCCCCGCCAACAATCGAATATTCGATTATTCGTTCATACCACCTACTGATTATTCGACCATGAAAAATTTAGACTTTTTCACATCCCTACCGGGTTGTAGAATGCTGTGCGAATGTGGCGTATTCCTTTCCCCTCCAGATAAGAGGACAGTTCGTGGGAGACCATCTGGGGACCATTGTCGGTCGTGATCCTCTTGGGCAGGCCCCACCGCGCGAACAGAGAGTCGAGAATGTCAACCAACACCTTGGCTGTGACCGAGCCCACAGGCGCTACCTCTGGCCACTTAGAGTGGAGGTCGTAGACAACGACGAGGAACCTCTGGTGATGCGGTACTCCATGCAGCTCGCCGCAGATGTCAAGTTGAAGGTGCTCCCAGGGTTTGGATGGCCAGTCCAGTGGTTGCATGGGCGGGGGTGGGGCTGGGGCCCTGGTCTTACCACTAAGAAGGCAAGCAGTGCAGTCCTTGACCAGGGTCTCGATTTTCCTATCGATGCCTGGCCACCACCACGTCGCGACACCGCTGTTTGAGCTTGACAATGCCCAAGTGGCCCCCGTGCGCCATTGCAAGGACACGCGCCCGAAGGGCACTCGGGACCACAGTGCAGAGCCCACGAGCGATGCAAGTGTCGTTCCAACATGACAGTTCGTCCCTGACCCTGGAGTAGGGGAGCATCTCATCTGGTACCCTCACCGGCCAGCCCTGTCTGATGTAGGTCGAGAGTGTAGAGAGGGTGGGGTCGTCAGCTGAGGCGTCCTGGATCTCCCTCAGTGACACTGTCTCCTGGAGGGGTGTGTGGAGGAGCTGGACGAGGTCGTGCTCGGCCTGGTCCTGACAGGGGGCCAAATATGGATCTGGGGGTGAGTTGGGGATTGCACGGGACAGCAGGTCAGCAACCACGTTGTCCCGACCCGGCGTGAAATGCAGGCGGAAGTTGTACTGCTGCAGGCGATCGGCCCAACGATGGAGACGGAGTGGTTTGTGGCCGGTGCCAGACGTGGCTAGGAGGGTGGTGAGGGCCTGATGGTCCGTCCTCAGTGTGAATGCGCGTCCGTAGAGGTACATGTGCCAGCGCTCACATGCCCAGAGGCACGCTAGGGCTTCCCGCTCCCCTACCGAGTACCTCTGTTCCGTGGGGCTGAGAGCCCGTGAGGCGAAGGCGATCGGCCTCTCCACACCCCCTTGCAGCTGGGACATCACAGCACCGATGGCCATGGCGGAGGCATCACATGTGACGAGGGTGGGGCTGGCTGGGTCAAAGTGCGCCAGGACCGGTGGTGTGGTGAGCTGGGACTTCAGGAGGCGCACAGCGTCCGAGCAGGCAGACGACCAGAACCAGGGCTCACCATGTTTCAGCAGCTGTCGCAGTGGTGCAGTCGTGGCCGAGTACTGTGGCAGGAAACGTAGGTAGAATGCTGTCATACCCAGGAAGGAGGCCAACTGAGTGGCTGAGGTGGGCTCCGGGACACGGTGGATGGCCTCTGTGTTCGAGTGGAGAGGGTATATGCCATCAGCCGAGACGGAACCCCACAAACTCAATGGCCGGGGCAGCGAAGACACACTTCTCGCCGTTGAGTGTGAGGTGGTGCTTGGCCAGTGCACTGAACACTCTGTGGAGGCGCTCGTCGTGGCTCTCGACAGTGGCCCCGTGAACCACGATATCGTCCAGGTTAGATGGCCACACCCCGGGATCCAGCAGCAAGATGGAGGCCATTATCTTTTGGAAGCAGCTGGGGGCAGAGCTTAGACCAAAAGCCATGCGTTTGTAACGGAAGACCCCTTTGTGGGTGATAAAACGCGGTGAGGTTTGCGGCTCTCAGGTGTAGTGGCACCTGGAGGTAACCCTGGCGGAGGTCTAATTTGGAGAAAGTGGTGGACCCGTGGAACTGGGCGGTGAGCTCCTCTATCGTTGGCAAAGGGTATTTGTCTGGGATGATGGCCTTGTTTACCGCTCTTAGATCCACGCAGAGTCGCAGCCCCCCAGACTTCTTCTTTGCCACCACAATGTTGGAGATCCAGGGCGATGCATTCACCTGCTCAATGATGTCGCCATCGAGCATGCTCTGTAGCTCAGAGGAGATGTCATCGCGGAGGGCCAGAGGAGAGCGGCGGAGGGGCTGGATGACAGGCGTCACCTGCGGGTCTAACAAGGGCTGGTGGGCGAAAACATCGAGGCAGCCCACACCGCTGAACAGCATGGGCCACTGTTGCTGCCAGGGGATGGTAATAGTGTGAATCTCTGAGCCAGCGGTGTCTAGCAGAGTGAAACCGAGGCTGTTGAAAAGGTCGAGGCCAAGGAGGTTGGTCCCGTGGCGTGCAATATTGAACCTGAAGAGTGGCAGTGTCTTCTCTCCGTATTTCACAGGCAGCTGAAGGGAGCCCACGATGTCAATCTTTGAGTTGGCATAGCCACGCAGGGTGGTGGTGGGCTGCCCCAGTGGCTCGTGGGAGAAAAACTGTGTAAGTCCCCAAGTTCAGGAGGGACACCGTGGCTCCAGTGTCTAGGAGGAGCGGTAGAGTAACATCACTAACCATCAACGAGCATGTTTTAAATGGCGCTCGTCCTGAGCTAACATTGTGGATGATTGTGGTAAGTGGCTTGGAGGCTCTAACTGGGGCAGACCTACAGACTTTGTGAAAGTGGCTTGAGTTTCCCACAGTTGGATAGTAATATGTTCTCCTCGCTGCTGTCTACACTCACGTGGAGGAGGGGCACCCGTGACTCGAGTGGGCCTGCTGCCTTGGCCAGTGCTAGAGAGTTGGAAGAGGTGGATAAACTAGCTGCACATTCCAGAGCAGATTCAACCTGAACTGCAAGGTGTAGAGCTGCTGCTAATGTTAAATCATCATTTTCCAGTAGGAGTCTTTCCCTTATTTTGTCACAGTTCGTGTGCAGTATCAGGTGGTCCCTTATCATTTCGTCCTGTAAGGCCCCGAACTTGCACAAGCTAGCTAAACCTCGTAAATCCGCCACAAACTGCGTCACTGACTCACCCGACCGTTGGTGCCTCCGTCGGAATATGACGCGACGGAGCAGAGCACTTTGTGGGGCTGCGAAATGTGCTTTTAGTAGCTCCACGGCATTTGTGTAAGTTGTTGCGTTGCCGAGAGTTCCAAACACGCGCTGTCCCTCCGCTCCTAGGCAGTGCAGCAAGAGTGCACGCTTCCTTACTGTGCAAAACATCCTCTAAGCCGGCAGCTAGAATATATGTTTCGAACGAGGAAATCCAGCGAGGCCACGGCACCGGTGGTTCTCCCGGTAGGGCTAGGAAGGGGGAGGGTGGTGGTAGGGAGCAATCAGCCATCTCTCGTCGCCAATGTTATGTCTAAATAACGGAGACTGAAGCCAGAGCTTAATTGGAGCGTGCTCTCCGTTTATTAACCAAAACGCAACTCGCTGAAAACGGGTACGGTCACGTGAATCGCACGTTACCGTAAAACACATTGCACTGACGCAGCAGTGCCATGTTACGAGCTGGGTTAATGTGGTTCTGTTATTATGCGTTCAGCAGCAATACAAATGTTCTCGTGTGTTGGGTTATGCACTAATGTTTTTGTGGAGGTTAATGGGGGATTGTCTCACGAGAAGTGGGGGGGGGGGGGGGGGCAACGTGAGGGAGGGTCCGGAAGGAACGGGTTGTTAAGATTTAAACTGTGTTACGGCTTAATGTACGGGTGGTCACGGCCAACATAGTGATCGGAGATAAACTTGGATTTACTAAATAAAGAGCAGGATTGCAAGCCAGACATCGCCTGTTAATTCAACGCTGCACCACCATGGGGTGAACGTACAAACAGGTTGTCAAACTGTATATCCTACTTATGTTGAATTCATGTGTGTCAAAATCCAACCACTCAAGATATATAAAATCGTACCTGAATAATTTGCAATGTACAAAATTATTAAACCGGAAACTCTTTATTTATTTTTGGATGTTTTGATCAGGAAGACCGTGCTCTCTTTTGTAAGAAAGCTCTGCGAAATGTGCATGTCAATTATCTTCAACAAGCCAATTATAAAGACACATCAACCAAAATACTGACCACGTTTTTAGCAAGCAGCCTTCAAATTCTATTCACGAAACGAGTCAGTGCCGTTTCAGACATCTCTGTAACTCCTCCCAGAGATGACACATGCGTGGACCTTATAACACTTACCCTTGATCCAGTATCAGATCTCATTTGTTCACAATGAGGCCCTATGCCGCGAGCAGAAACGCCCATCCAGACAGCTCTGTCCCTCCAGCCGCTGGAGGAGACCCAGATCCCTCCTAGAGCGGTTTTATCCCCCCAGTGAATCCTGGGTCTGCTCCACCCTCTCCTACCAGCTGGGGAATTTGTGGAGCAACTCAAAGCGAGAGTGGCCTGGAGGCATCCTCTCCTCGCTACTTGGTTCAACTCCCTCCATGTGGAGTCATCTGAAAGTCTCTGCATACTAATGCATCCAATTATGTAAGTCGTATGGATACAGCTTGCGTACACCCTTGCATGTGACTATAAAAAGTAAATCACTCCAAACTAAACAAGCGTCTGCTAAATGACTGAGCTATAAACAGTAATGAACAGATAAACGTTGGACCGAGAATACCGGGCCTTTTTTTGTTGTCGTTTCTATAAAAATAAACCTGACTTGTGAGTAGCGTGGAGCCATGTGTTTGGCATCTGCTCGTTTTCATCTCACTTCCACTGACGCCATTGAGCAGACTCGCCCCTACTGCGTAATAGGGGGGCTCTTAGTTTGAAATTGGAATATGTAGGCCTACCAGTGTTTTGTTTGAAGCACTTCTATGAAAGTTGTGTGCCATATGGCATTTGTCCTCCGGTGTATCGTGACTCTGGATTAATGACACGTTGATAACAGGACGGTTGAGGATAGCAGAAAAACAAATCTGTTTGTTTTCAATCTAGGTTTTACCTATTAGTCAGAATGCGTTACAGGTTGCACTTAATCAAAATCTAATTAATCAAATGATTCTTTTTTTGGGCTGAGGTAATTGGAGCTCAGGAGTTATTGAAGCTGTTATTAACAGTCTATGACAATAAACAGGGTCCTCGTCAGCAGGCTATATTAATCAAACATGTGGATCGTGGCTCACGTCTTGATAAATGATCATCTAATGCAATTATTCATCGAACACAGGCTCACATTCCCTCGATTCTTCCTCTGACCTTTATTTTGCCACCAAATATAAATAACCATTTCGATTCAAATTATATGCAGAGAGAATTGATTTGAAAAAGACCATAGAAAAAATGAACCATCAAGTTATTATTAACCGTTTTTAATAAAAATGCTAATTTCTTAATTCACACAATTTGGTTGAAATGTGTTTTTGTATGTGTGCCTAGATTCCCTTTGTAGAAAAAGGTTTTCACCCCCCCCCCCCCCCCCAGTCTTGTCACAGATCTGATGAAACCAGGGATACGGTGGGTGGGTTCCTGGGTGGGTGTGTGGGTGGGGGGGGTGCAGAAAGAACCCCTTTGATCTCTCAACGTCGTTGAGAGACCACTGGCATAAATTGCCAGTGACCGTGCACTGCCAACGTCGGTGGCGATGGAAAGAGATCCCACTGAAGCAGGGAGGGGTGGCTGAGTGATGCCCTACCCTAGGCCTCAGACGAAACACTGAGATATCACTTCCATCAGTGTAGCAGGATGCGGCAGATAAGACTGGCAGATATGCCGCAGGAGCGAGTTGGCTAATTGTTTTTGTCAGGCGACTGCCTCTTTCATAGCCAATGTTAACCCTGTATGGTGAGCCATCCCTGGCCAGGTAGAGGAGCTTTGTGAAGCTTTTGTTCCTTTTTTTCCAGTTTCAAATGCATTGTAAATGTTTCAAAGGAGGGCTACTGTAGAATAATAAACAGGTTGGTAATGCACCTGGGTGCACCAGGCCAGCGCTAATTAAATCAATTATAACCATCTATACTATACCATCGATTACGGCATTCAAAAAGCACCAGTTCATTTGTATCGCATTGATTAATGTGAAATGGAAATTCCCAATGCGTGCATTTACTGTGTGAGGGAATAAATCAATAATGATAGTTTGAAATTCCTTGGCGATGCTAAATTCCAACCATTATTTTTCGTATCAACAGCCACGACAGAGTGCAGAATAACAGGATTCTAAAATGCCCTATCGATTAGTAATGAGCTATCTAGTATTGGTATTGAAGCCTTCAACTGCCAGAATCCCACAGGGTTGTGTTCTCTGATAAGAGAAGCTTCGGAATTGATAGTCACTGCTGTGTAACCCCCGTTTTTTTCCCTCCATGCGAACGCCTATTGGTAAATCATGGCAAATCAATGACATCTGTGTCGTGCTACCACGGACACTCGGTCACCGAGTCCTCCATCCCCATTGAGATTTACCGGCTGCGTTAGCGTGGGGAGGGAAGATACCAAGGCTGCTTCCTATTCTCCCCCCAAATGTGTTTTTGGGGGCAGGTGCATTTAGGTCTCCTGTAAAAACACATGGAGATGAAAGCAGCGCAGGGGTTCATAAAACACTGTCACCTACGTTGCTATAGTGCTACCCTAATGGGTAAATTGCCCGGATATGTTGCACTTTTGCTTTGTGAATTTGTGGGAGAAAACGCTAAACAATCATCCAAAGTCATCAATCTGATGTAAACGCTGGCCAGCGAGACAATCAGCCAAGGGCGTCTGTTCATTTGCGGACCGCGGTTGGCTTCCTGTGTGATGCCGGGTTAACGAAATGGGGAAGGCTGTGATGAATGCAAGTATTGTTCCACTGATTTTGGATTGGGTGCCTGCTCTCCATTGAGCAGCTTTCCCTGACCTACGGCAAGGTCATGAGATGAATAAATCGAAGCATAATGGAGGAGCCTCTAAATCACTGTCAACTTGGTCAAGATGGGTACACCCCTGCATCTGGGGGGGGGGGATATCACCCTGGAGCACAGTGTACCCCCAACCGACCCCTATGACCCCTCCTCTTCCGCTGAACATTGTGACCCGTTCCTATAAATGTGCGTCGTTTGTTCCGGTGTACCAAACTAACACCCTTCGCTGAATAACGCAATGGGGAAGGAGTGGCGCTCAGTGAACGGGTGCGTGAGATGACTCACATATGCTTAATTGCTAATAAAGTTGTCGTTGAATCCTTATGTGGCTGTGTTCAGATGTTCCCCCCCAAAAGTTCCCCAAAAGCTCCCTTTGGTGCTGCAGCACCAAAATAACTCTGGGAGGAAGTCTTCCCTTCCAGGCTGTCACTGCTAGTGAGCCAGCACGCAGCATATGAGACACACCACTGCTCTGCAAACAAGACGCCTCATAAACCGCCACTCGCTCATTTCCTGTGGAGCGAAACTGCAAGGACGAGGGGAAGTCGGGTCGCCTGTTAAAACGGATGAAATGTAAATAATTGAAGTTGTTTGTCTCCCCGACCGTACCAATTGGTCGTTTTTCGGAGGACTAAATCGTTTCTTTCAGCGGATTGTCGGAAGTGGTTAGGAAAAGAGTCACTATTCTTCATTGATTAGGGAGTTGATGGACATTCTGATTGAGCAGCCATCTATTTTATGGTCAATGGCAAAAAAACGGACTATCGGATGATGACATGCCCTCTAAAATACCTCCAGATACAACCGGAAGCCTGGGAACATATTGGGCCACCTCCTGTGAATGCTCAGAGAGATTACAGAGAAGTGCCTAATCTGTCAACCATCAGGCAGAAAAGGAAGAGGAAATAAAGTACTCACCAGGCAAGATGCGCAGACACCAGGAAAACTGATGTCTGAAACGAAGGCCTTACATCTGAATTAATTCCACTGGGGATCACCAGGGGTCCCAGATATCGTTTTTATTACCCTTGATTCCTTGGAAGCCAGATGGAGATATGCATCTCTTGGATGTTAAGTGTATCTCAAATGGGGGCCAAGTATTTTTACTGCTCAATTGTTTTGCCCCAACGGTGACATATCTGCATAGTGATACCATCCAAAAGCGTATTGGGTATGTGACTTTGTTTCCTGTGTTTCGTGAATTTGGAGTTTTTTATTTTTTAATGAGCATTGACTTGAGTTGAGTATTAATTGGACGCCGAGACTGGTTTTTATTTCAGATGAAGGGCTCCCAGGAATACGAGATGACTCGTGTCTCCATCTGGACGTGTTCTTATTGTGATCGTGCAGACGGACAGTGCTCTCTCTAATGGTGTACAATTACACAGTGTAACTTTTAATGGCTGATAATGGGCCACTGTAAGAGGCAGCGTCTACGTGGTGTAATTAGATACGCCATTCCATAGGAAATGCCTAAGCCATCCTGGTTAATGATTGATCACGACGCAGGGTGCCCAAGCCTTCTCAGTAATGCATCAGACAAGGTACTTTGTGAGCGGTGAACTGGTAACAAGTGCTAATATCTCCCCAAGAGTCTGGTGTCAGGTCTTATAACTGACTTTTTATGCAGACCCAAGACTGACATGTGATTCAAAACCATAAGCGTTATATAGAAGTTTGGAGGAGAACATTACAACTGTCATCCAGATTGGTAAACTACAGGTTACGGTTAGCCCTTTCCTTTGGTTTGTTTTATTTTATTAATAGTGAGAGAGGAAAAAAATAAGTAAATATATTGGATTAATTAGCAAAAGCATAGATAAAAAAGAGTATCTATAAATGTTTCTTCTGTGGAATAGTTTTGGAATTTGTTTTTATTCTATCAAGCAATTTGTGCTCTTAGTTTCATGGGAATTAATAATTGTTATCATCTACTGACATCCCTGTTTATCAGGTTTGTTATGGAGTCAGAGTTGGCTGAGTCTTCTCACTGGCAGGGCACTGGGATAATGAAGATTGCGTGTGTGTTGTTCAGCGCAGAAGGCGTGGGTGGAGCCCATACTGATGAGAGGTTAACCAAAACAGAACAATCAAGAAGCCAAGCACAACCCTTCTGTGGCCAAAAACGAAGTCTCGGGAGAAAAATACAAATTAGTCTGGACTCTGTTATAGCTCCAGCAGTAAAAGGAGCTTTTGTTTAGATCATGGCTTGCCCCCTCTGGGATCCGAAGAGCCGCCGCCAAAGGTCAAAGGATTTTTATGTATTTATGTATTATTTTCTTATTACCTTGCTGTGTCTCTCTATGTCCCTATCTGTGTTATTATAATTATTATATTTTCCTTGGTTTGCACCATTGGGGAGCTTATTTTGAAATGTAATTATTTCGCTGGTCAGCTTGACGATGCCTCAAGTTAAACACATTGGCAAAAGCGAGCCAAGCTAAATGGAACAGGTGTTGAAGCCAAGTAGCCTATAACAAAGATGATGTTTCTATTTCCAACCTATAAACCTTTGGTTCTGGTTGAATGGTTTTTTATTTGAATATACAACACAGTTTATATTTTCAGCAACTTAACTCCAGAGCCAAACTCACGACTAAAGTTTGTTTTTATCCGATACCGTTGAGTTAATGTTTTCTGTGCGATATTGATACATAGATTTACAAATTAGTTTTGATCCTGCCTGTACTCCTTATGCGGAATATAATACAAAAACATGCAGTGGAATATGGAACAAACAGAAATTATCCAATAACTTTTACATAAACCAAGTCACTCGAGGATTTCTCTTGGATATAGGCCTACATGATTCCTTCCACGCAGCCGCTCGGTAATTAGAAATTGATTTGATCCGGGAAAATAGGAAAGACAACAGAAAGGCAGTGAGTTCTCCCTCCAACATCGACTCAACATTCCCCAATGTTTTCCTGTGGAAGCCGAACCGTGCATTTATTTTGGCTACTCCGTCTCCGAGCTGGTATTCGCCGCATCGATCGCGTTTCCATTTGTTTGTATAGTTGCACGTCAAACAGGGCCTGATGGTCGATGTGTAACACAAGCCTCCGAAGGAAAGCTAATAAAACAGGTGCTCCTGCCTGCCCCGATTACCTGCAGCTCGCCACTAATGGCATTACTCCAGCCCATACACGTGGTATGGAGACGTCTTGTCATATCTCCAGTGCAGTTATCACTGTGTCATCCGATGGGGACTTCAGCACAGTATCACTTGTTTTACATGGTCATTTTTGACCATGTTGAATTGAAGATGCTTCTCATTGCAAGTTTCCACTGCTGGTTTCATCCCGTGTCTGAATCAATGGTCGGGGGGGGGGGGGGGGGGGCAGTGGTCGACGGAGGGCTGTCGACGGGCTTCTCTCTGTGTAAGGGCTGGTGGGGGGTGGCGAGATCGTTTTGGTAGCAAGCACTGAATACTGCATGAGTCCTCTGCTGGATTCGACTGCTTTCAGGCCCTGTTAGATGTCAGTGGCGCGTAGACAACCACACAGACTCCAGCCAGTCAGTCTGGAGGTGGTCTGTCTGTCTGTCTGTCTGTCTGTCTGTCTGTCTGTCTGTCTGTCTGTCTGTCTGTCTGTCTGTCTGTCTGTCTGTCTGTCTGTCTGTCTGTCTGTGACACAAACTTTAGGTGGGTACCTTTGATTTATGGTAAATGCACACTTTTAATTGCTCGTCAAACCCAAAAGGATTTCAAATGGGACACTTCAATGCTGGTGTTAATGCACTGGGTAGAAGTAAATCACTTTCACGACTACATTCATGAACCCTTTGACTCGAGTGTATGAAATGGGTGAGATATGTGAAACAAAAAAGTAAACTTTTTTAACGACACACATTTTGCTAAGTAATTGTTCCTTAAGAACAATCATAATTATTATTGTCGGAATATTCTGATTCTTGATGACCTTTTTCTGACAAGTAGGGCGAGGTAAAAAAAGTCGAGGAATGATCCTTCGAATAACAAGCAGCACGTAACTGGTCACCGCCTTAATATTGACGAATGCTCTTGATGTCTTTGGGATTTTATTTCCTCTGTACATGAAAGATCTCCATTTTAATTGAAGATAAAATTAACAGACTGGCCTTGGTTGAAAATCATCCTGGAAATCGGCAACACTTTGAGATGTTGGAATATATTCGAACTAGCGTATGTGAACCCGTGTTTTAGCACAGATTTACCACATCAACATTTGTTTTTGCACTTGGAGTTCTCGTAATATAATAAGGGTGGAGTTGTTGTCTACATGGTTTGGCCCAAATTAAACCTTGTGATACTTAGTTTTAGGCAAGTAAAAAATTATTTTTAGTGAGTAAAACTCTTTGTAAGCTTGTATGCCTTCGCGTCATTGAGTACGAGTTCAATAATGAGCGATATGTCGTATGAAATGCACCATGCACTGTGGCATAACACATTCTACGTAATACTGTTAGCCTTCTATTAATAACTAATAAGAAAGTATTATATTAATTAAAGAATCGAGTAAAACGTTCACAAACTGATTGGCAGAGACTAGCCCAAAACGTTTTTACACCTGTCTATATTCTGAATTCACCTTTTAATTCAGTAAAGTAACAAAATAGTATATTGAGGTAGCCTGGCTATTGCTGGTCTTAAGAGGCTGTTTTCAATTTTTTCCGCACAAGAGGTGTGATCAACGGACTAGTTCAACTGACTCTGAGTCTGTACGCAATTGGCTGCTTCCCGTCGCTTCCCTGTCGTCATTGTGTTAAACCGGCCAATAGCGCGCCAGGGGGAAAATCCAGCTTGGCTCCCGCAAAATGCGTATCAGAAGCAGAAAGAAATGCATTGCTCCTCTTCAGACCCTTCTGCAGAGCGAACTCAAATCGCCGTCAGGATGGGCGGGGGGTACCCAGTCTAACGAAGAGGATCTCAGAAGACGTTCCAAGACGTCTAACCCAAAACAGCAGCAACAGCAGCGTTGGCTGGCACGTTGTGGATGGCTCATCTGGCGGCGCTGTCACTGTGATGAATCCATGCGCCGCCGCCACGCCACCGCCGCCACCGCCGCCACCGCCGCCACCACCGCCGCCACCACCGCAACCGCGCAGAACCTCCTGATCAAAGCCAATACGGGACGGGCAGGGCACGGAGGACAGCTGAAATCAGTGTGTTTGTTCACAGACAGATTGGCACAGACTCTCTGTTTATGCTGAGTAAAACACATAAACCAACGACGGCCCCGAAAGTACAAAGAAGAAAGGCAGACAACGCAGTTAGTTTGACAGCGATTATTCTCCCCTAAGTAACGCAGTGTGGGCTTTCAGAAGTGTTCGGCTACAATCTGTTTATACAGGCATCTGTCGCACCACTCAGAACTGTCCCACGCTCGGACACACGTACCCGAGCTCCTCTGAAAAGTTGTTGCTGGTGGGATATTAAAAAATGCTGGTGTTGGCCACAGGGGCCACAGCGCTGAGCCCAGTGTATGACCCCCCCCCCTTCGTAGGGCGCTGTCTGTCTCTCTCTGGCTCCCTCTCTCGTTCTCACTCTCTCTCTGTCTCTGTCTCATTCTCTCTCTCTGTCTCTGTCTGTCTCACCCACTCTCTCTCTCTGCCCCCCCCCCTCTCTCTCTCTCTCGCTCTCTTGTCTCTCGCTCTCTCTCTGTGTCTCTCCTGTCTCTCTCTCTCTCTCTCCCTGTCTCTCTCTCTCCCTGTCTCTCTCTCATGTCTGCTCATCTGTTCTGCAGGCCCAGGATCAGCACCGTTGTTAGTCAAGGAACACTTCTATTATTATTTTTTTTCATTCTTTTTATTCCCCTTCGTTTTCTTTTTTTTCTTCTTTTCCACCAAATTTACTTCTGAAGTCCACCCAGAGCCTTTGAGGTCCGGGAGGCCAGGAATTGAATGTCCCTCTGACACTCTGGGTCAATGAGGAACGACATCATCAGAGTCTTATTTGTGATCACGCTCATGTTTGCTGACACATTCGCCTCATGGGTGGAAATGTGTCACTGAGATGCAACGAGTGCAGAGACCACACTTCCACTGTTAAAGCGCTATCATCTAGCCTCAGTTTGATGCCTCTGCACAGTCAAACAACACATGTCACAAAAGGATAAAGAATATCCATCGACCCACACAGACAGAGAGACAGACACACACACAAACACATAGACAGACAGGCGCGCGCGCACTCGCATACATGCACACGCACGCACAAACACATGCACACAGACAGTCACACACACACACACGCACAGACACACACACTCCTCTCACACACTCCTCTCACTCCCTGCTTTCTAATATAAGACAGTACTGCTTAGTAAACATGTAAAAAAAAATGGCAGTCGGCAACATCCACTCTGTTTCCCTTAAAAATGTGCCTTTGACTTCATTTTTCAAACTGGACCAATGGTGAAGGGCACTCGCAGACCAATGGCGTCAGTAGTCCAGCCTCCTCCGTTGATGCTGATGAGTGGATGATCTCTGATCTCCTCACCACTGACATGAGGATGAGGATCATAATATGCAATAGCAAGCGTGAAGCGTCCCCCTTTGACCTTGCTCATAACCTTGGGTAGAAGTGTAGCAGTAGTGTGGTGCATTAAGAGAAAAACATGTTTATCCACATTAATGATTTTGTCAACCTGAGAAACTGCGGTTTTGAAAACGCCCTTGAAATCAAGGTCGTTCTGAACCGTGGGGAGTATTCTGTTGAACGTAGAACAATTCTTTCAATCGATCGTGAATTATCTTAGGTTTAGTTGTCAAAATGTAATTGTTAGGAATGACTTATGTTTTCACCAGGCTTTGAGTTTCAAAAGTAACGCACAGATGGAATGAACCCAGTAGTGATTGTGATCAAGGAGCACTACGGTTCGGGACGTCTTGCTCCAGGAGGCCTGAAGGTAGACCGCAGACCTGGAATATCTAAAGCCAGAATCTTCAGGCTGGGTTTTCCCTCGCTGATACACATTGTAAATACACTACTCAATACACTGGATGGATGGATGGATGGATGGATGGATGACTACCCATGGCGATGTTACAGCAGCACACATCAGTACGAAGACTTGTAAAAGGTAGTAGGTAAAAGTAGGAATTTACTGTAGACAATGGAGTAAGTGAAAGAGCTGTCATCAATGAATAATTAAATGACTGCAGTGCTATCAAACTCACGACCTGATGCCTAGAACAAGTCGGTGCTTAAAGAGAACACATGTTTACTCTCGTTAATGAATTTTGGATAAAAAAGAAATAGTGGTTTTATTGAGCCAAGGGCATTTTAACAGTCGTGATTATTCTATTGAATGTAGAGCATTATTTAAAACGTGGAAAAGTACCTGCTGTTTTCGCTTTCCAAATGTAATTGTGAGGAATAAAATATGGTAAATGGAGCACAAAAATAATAATAAACACACTATTGACGGATCAACTGAGCGCTGTTAATCGACTCAGCGACAGAAATACAGCTGTCGGAGATGCTTTTCTTCCCTTCAGTCATACATATTTAAAAAGGAATAATGCTAATTCGGTGTTGCGTGTCAAGCGCTATCGATGACCCCGATGGGTAAACAACTGAAACAATCAATCAAGACCCCTGGTATCAGTTTCCCTCCCCTCAGAGTGCGTTTCATCGCCAGTGGGAGGAGGCCCTCCCACACCCGTCCTCCTAGTCGTCAGGGCTGTCTTGTTATGCCAATACCAATTAACTTGCGTATATTCATTTCACTGCCTATCATCCTCCGCCGGTTCACCTCGTATTACAGAGTAATTATGAACTCACTATGTTTTGTTTTTTTCTGTTTTTTAAGTCGGCGTATTGACTTGTGTACCGAGAGGAAAAAAAATCTGTCTGGATCTGCGCTGCGCTTACGGAGGACAGACTAGTCGGAGAGTTTGAGCTAAAAGTTGTTTCTGTAAGAATTATTTCTTGTTTTTTTTTCAGTCAAGTTAGCAGGATGAAGAGACTGCTTCTATAAATATTAATATTTGCATTCATATTAATATTAATATGACTACCGCAGACACATTAGTAATTGAGGAAGTGTACTCCTTGAGAAGAATGTATCTGTATTGAGCTTACGGGGAATAGAGGCCGCTGTTATCAAGGAGCATATAAGGGTGGGACAACCTGCTCTAGAAAGCCTGGAGGTAAACGACAGAACTGGAATATATAACTTTTGTCTCCCTCGCCTAACCCTAAGGGTAATTTAATAGCAGCACATATAAGAACGAAGACTAGTAACAAGGGTAGGAATTTACAGTAGACAATGAGGTAAGATAAACAGCTGTGATTCATGAATAATTAATCCATTGCAGTACTATCAAACTCCAAAACAAGAAGCCACCACGAGCGATGATGTCTAAAGAAAGCAGTAAGGTTACATAACGTGACTCTTTTTGACGTTTCACCCCAACCCTGTTTCGTTTATAGAACTAAAAACAGTCTGGAGTGGAGCCCAACTCAAGAGAAAGCCAGAACTCATCCAGAGGCCTTCTTATCATCTGTTTTCCAATTGTCCAGGGTGAGTTCTGCCTTTTCCCGGAGACTCTGGGGATTAATGTTTGTTCGGATAACAGACGTCTTGTGGCATTCGCCTTAAAGCTGAAATCCACAGGATTACTGAAGCTCAGCGCTGCCTGCAAACTTATTCATTTATTATTTAACGGTGTGAGAGAAAAGTGGAGCACAAACACCGCCATATAAATGATGAATAAACGAGGTGGAGGGATTGACACATGAACAGGTGCGGGTGAATCGTAATGCACAACTGCAGTCTTTCTAGTGGCGCGCCGCTTGCTTGTTGGATGGACTTTGTCTCACCGCAGGGGTGTAATATGAGGGGTGAGGGAGTGCGGGGGAGAGGGACACAGCATGGGTGCTATTCTGATCCTCTCCACGACTGCGCACACACTGGAGCCGCTGAAGAGCTGCGCCCCAGGGTGCTGCCTTGATTAGGTGGCCATGTGTGTCTGCTTGGAGCACACACACACACACACACACACCCACGACTCAACCCTTCACTAATCCCAAAGGTAACCATTTTATGATCCACTATTGTCAGACGCCCTGAACTACTCTGGGAGTAAAGATTCCCTTTGCCCGTTGTTTCTGGTTGGAAGTGTCATCCCTGTTGCTGCTAGGACACCTTTGTTTCCCTCTTGGGATTAATTAACTAGCTTGATCCCGTCTACTTTATTTTATTGGCTGTGAGGGTTGATAAACAGTACTCATGCTGTCGTGTTGTTCCAGCGTTCTGGGGCCCCTTGAAGTAGTTCACGCGGTCAAGTGGTCAGGGAGCCGTAGGAATCTTTAGTTGTTTTCATCCCAACGTACTCGTAAGCCATTTTTATGCAGTCTGTTGACGGAGAATACCACTCGAGTGACGAAAAGATCAGCACTACGGTAGACACGCATAAACCAACAGAATACTCGGTCACACTTGAAAGTACACACGCACACACCAACAGAATACTTGGTCACACTCGCTCGTGAGCCACGGTCAGCTGATGTGAAGACGGTCCCCACGTCTTCAAAGGCGTCTTGGTATAAATTGCAGGGGGAGTCTGCGGAGATCAAGGAGATCACACCAGCCTGCCTCGGTGGAGAGGCAGGCTGGAGAGCCCACAGAAACCAAAACCAAACAATCCAATTGATATTGTTTGAGATGATATCAGCGCCAAACACGGTATTTGCCTCGGAACAATTGGGTAGAAAGCATCCAGTCGTTTTCGGCATTCACCGGGGATACAAATTGTCAATGGCGAAATGATAACATATTAATAACCCCACTACGAGCCTCAACAGAAAGTACAGTCATTTCTGAAACAAGTGCCGAACACGGGACAATGTTATGTCAGACCTTGGTTTCAGGGACACATCACAGCAGGAACATACCTGGGTACCCTCTGAACAAAACATTTCATTCCCCGCGTTCATTCATTAAACAAACTGAAACAAAAGGAAAATAAACCTCATCTTGCCTTCTCCTCACGAAACAACTTTGTTGCGCAATAGCCACTCGGAGCACACACCGGCGCCCCAAACCAAGAAATAAAAACAATAGTCGATATTTCTAATTACATTTTTAGCTGGCAGTACATCAGGTCTGTCTGAGGTTGTGGTTGTGGCTCCCCATTGGAAAGAGATCAGGATGAAATATCGGCCGAGCTGCTCCGGGCTCGTCGGAGATGCTTGTTTCAGCATGTTCTCCATGTCCGCGGCCGACCACAGCCCCAATCAATGTCGCCTTAGCAAATCACTCCTAGAGCCCAATCATATTTTAAGATCCAAGGGCCATAGCTCATTCTGCATGACGGATGGCCAGGCTATTGCAAAGCATTGAGGGATGTTATATATATATATATATATATATATATATATATATATATATATATATATATATATATATATAATATATATATAGATATATATATTATATATGTATATGTATGTAATATATATATATATATATATATATATATATATATGTTATATATTATATATGTATATATATATATATATATATATATATATATATATTATATATATATATATATATATATATATATATATATATATATATATATATATATATATATATATATATATATATATATATATATATATATATATATATATATATATATGTATAACGGCTCGTCATGTGGCCGGCATTAGATACTACTATATTTAAAGATTAGTCAGCTAGGAAAGCATATGTCTTGCTAATTGCTAATTATCAATGCATAAAAAGGGAATTTACCACAATGCTATGATGGATTGTTTATTTGAGATTTCTCAAAGCTTTGTTAAAGTTTCATTAATTACACAATGGATTCTGGCAATTACATCTTGACAGAATGCCGTTAAAACGATTAAATCTGTTCATGACTCTTGATTTCTTAAACAAGCATTGTAATGGACCATTCAAACAGGCAGCATTAAAACAACAAAAGTACAAAACCAATAGACTTGGCTAATTACTTTTCACTCTTAATTTATTTAATATATTTCATTAAAGTTAAAAGAACCCTGTGTTTTCTGTGAAACAAAACAATATCTGGGAATTCCTAAATCAAAGAGAGGAAATATTAAACTTCCTCCGTACTTACAAAGTGAAAAATGTACCAAATGAAAAAATATTGTTATGATTCATGATAATGGTTGGCAAGCAACCAGCCAGCAGTTAGAGGCTTACTTCAAAACACGACAACCATCTCAGATTATGTCTTAGTTCTGTAAAAACTAAAACTGTAAGCAGTGCAGACACATACATTTCTTCTGACAAATGTGCTAATTGTAAGTCGCTTTGGATAAAAGATTCTGCTAAATGCCCTAATTGTACACATAAAATGTTAATTACTCTATATTTAGTATTTTCTTATGTATATTTAAAGTATGTTATATATTACATGATATGTATAATTTATATTGGTAACACTTTATAATGAGGTGGCATAATAAATAGCAAACTAGTCATTACCTAACCCTTTGTTAATATTTGTTAATTGTTACTAAAATATCTATTTGGCCGAAGTTAATAGTTTTTTCCTCATTAATTAAATATTAGTTGTTTGCATCACCCTAACCCTAACCCACACGGCCCTAACCCTAACACACGGCCCTAACCCTAACCAGCGACACTTAACTACTATTAACTTAAACTATTAACTTGTGATAAATAGATATTTTAGTAACAAATAAAAAATATTAACAAAGGGTTAGGTAATGACAAGTTTGCTATTTATTGTGCCACCTTTTTATAAAGTGTAACCTTTATATTTGATATATGATGCTTATCAGGTATTATTATTTTACAGAATTTCATATGTATGCGTCCTCCTACACATTACCATCCAAATTATTAGTGAATAATTAATAAATGGTCTTTGAGAACATTCGTTGTAGCGTTGCACTCTGAGCATGGCAGCGTTTGACTCTGGGTGGCTCCCACTCCGCGGCCAGATAACTCTGGGCATCATGCGATTCTCAGGGGGGCTTCAGCCGGCTGGGCTCCCTGGGTAAACGTTGACAAGGGCTGACCTTTGACCTTTAAATCAGCTGGCTGCAAGCAGTACACATTTTACGAACGAGACATCTTGGATCCTATCGAAGCAGAATCGTTTGAACCAAAGCATAGTCTGCGTGTTTATGTCTTATGATTTGTTTTTGTTTTCCGATTCTGTAGCATTTTGTTTTCACAGTCGCAGCTTTGGTGTCTGTGTTTGGTTGGCAGTCATTTGTTATTCTTCTAATGCTAATATAACTCTTGCTGAATACTAGTAGGAAACAACAATAACCAAAGCCTTTCAAAACAACCCAACACTGTCGTCGTTTAACCACATCAGAAAAAAGTATTTTAATGATAAAGTAAGCAAACAAAAGCATGCTCAGTGCAGTAACGTACCCTGAATTTGCAGCATCCAGCTCTTGTTGAATGTTTATGCACCAACAGAGGTCTCTGGGTATGTGCGCTTTCCTTCCGAGAAAGTGTTGACAATTTTGAATAAATAGAGTTGTGAAATATATTTGACGTCATGAAATATATGTTGACAGTCTTGATTATGCAGAGGTGCTGCAGCTGCACGCTGCGTATGAATACATTACCGTCACGGATGTGGTTGATTAAGACCTAACCACGTCAGTCACAGTCTGTCAGCGGACGCCATCATTTGAATTCTAATTACGGTGCCCCATACTCGGGGAAGGACAGTGTGGTGACTGGGGTGTTTGGCTCCCAGTCTGAGGATGCCACACACCTACCTACGGCTCAGGAGTGCCATTGGCTATCAGTCCCCTTGAATACGAGTGTCTTCTAAATTAGATGAAAAAATCTGAAGACAGAATACCTGTTAATTCTTCCCATTATCGTAAAAGGGGTGAATTCGTGAAACCGTCCTAATGAAATCCCGCTGACTCTAATCTCGATTTGTGTGTTGTTATTCTATCCTGACACGGAATATGTGTAGGAAGCTAACTACATCATATTACGTAAGCTTGTTACCAAATGTTTAAACCCCCCCTTCTCTTTCTCACCATGCTGCAGGAAGAAATGCACTCGCTTGCCAATGAAAACGGTGAGGGCTGGCAGCCACACTGGCGCACGCAACTTTCAAGGTGATGCCTGATTCTTTGTATCAGCAGGAAGCTGTTGCCAAGGGAACAGAAATACTTGACTGTTGATAAAGAATGTCAGGCAATCAAGGGGTTGCTGGAGGCACAGCCAGCCTCTGATAGGCCGGGCACCTACACCTCCGAAGACGGGAGGAAATAAATAAATAACTTCATCGGAAACACGACCTTCTATCAGGACCCCGGCCAGGAAATGCCCGTCAGATTAGGTGGGGATGTGCAGGGCTGGGAAAGGGGACTTTTCCGGCACATGGTTGTTGCTGTGATGATCACAGTGTTGATGTTGTCATTACCCACCAGGAGGAGACAGGTGAAGGTCGCGGGGCTAAGCCGTGTGGACAGAAACGAGACGTGGCATCTAATAAACGGTCTCCTGTCGCTCTGCAGATTTACACCACTTCAAGAGGCTATTAAATCAGACTGATGGAATCAAACACGCCTTTGTGTGGGAGGGGACCCTAATAAAAAAATAGTTACTTATGTATTATCAATAGTGGGGGGAAATGGCGTCTGGTGAAGTGACGATAAATTGTAGGGCTTTAAATTACAGAGACTGTCCTCATCACTCCTGGGAGTGTTCCCTCCCGCCAGGGTTAACTGGAGTCATGGCGAAACAACTGGCGTTGCATATACTGAGGCCTCTAAACCACCACTTCCACCCCCATCATCACTGACGGCTATCGTTTCATTCTGTAAAGGGCAATGATAAGCTTGATGTCGACCAGAGTTTTTCCACCCCAACTATCTTCAATCAGTGTGTTTCTTGTCATTGATTTACTTCATTTGGACACAGCAGTTCAAGTTTAACGATGCAAACTCAATTTGTGGGCAGGTTGGGGCTGCTTTGGGCTGTTGTTGGAGAGCCTTAATATAATTTTGGCTGTCTTTGGTTCAAAGACAGCCGAGTAAAATACTGTATGGAGGAGGTAAAAAAGGAAGCAGCATCAAATGATCTTTGAATATAGTAATGAATAAACGCCTTTGAATCCAATCCAGGCAGAAATATTCAATTCAACAAAAAAAAATACAAGGTTAGGAAAAGAAAGCAATTTCCCTCACTTAATAGTATAACTGTGGCGACAGAACTGAGGGTGTAGAGATGTTTTCAGCGGTTCTTTTTATTTTATGGTCGACAGCACCACCCCCCCCCCCCCCGTCCTGAAGTCTCACCCAACTGGAACTCACTCTCCTGCTCCCCCAAAGTCCTCCCCCAAAACCCATAAGCATGCCTTTAATGTTGAAACCATTCTACATGTTTTCATATTGCCTGATCTCCCTGACCCAATTTAACTCTCTCTCTCATTCTAAACAATATCCATGCTGCTATTTGAGAACGCTTTTACCCAGGGATTTTAATTCTTGTGTCTATTTAGAAACTCGCCACACAAAATAAATCTATTGTTGTTGTTATTAATATTTTAAGGAATGGGGGAAATACACACACACACACACACACACACACACACACACACACACACACACACACACACACACACACACACACACACACACACACACACACACACACACACACACACACACACACACTCAAAAACAGACTCGGTGTGTTCTTCTCTTGAAAAATTACGTCTAGGCTAATAGAAGGGTGGAACGTAAAGTAGAAGTCATTATGGTCTACTTGCCAGCGAACCCATTCTCTATGTGCACTCAGAAGCAAAAGAAAACATTAGCGCAAGCACAGGAGTTACATTTCAATTCCTCACCTGTGATTATCTCGTCAGGAAATGTTCAGAATGTGTGTGCTTATCTCTGTGTAAAAAACGGTTTACATGAGTCACGGTTCACGAGTGTTTAATCTTTGGTTTTGGCTTTTATTGTCATTAACTGTCCTTATTATATTCAGTTGAAATATGAAAAAGGTTACGGGTAACCTTAAGATTGTATTTTAAAAAAAAATTCTCTTTGTATTCATAGTAGGCAAGTGGGCATTAGCACATCATGAAAATGTAATTCCCCTTAACTAAGAGTAGGAATGTTAAATTTTCCCCCCATGATTTTCATTAAAAAAGCTTTTTTACCCTGGGGATTGAGGTCACTGACTTCTTGCCTGCAAAGCTTTATGGCGACTTACGATTTTCCTATTGAATTTAAGGATTTAACTTTGGGAAATTTTACTTTTTTAAAGCAGGCCCAGGGCCCGGGCAAGGTTTGTAGGCGAATGCTTTAAGGGCGTTTCAATTCCATCCGCAGGGGGGCTCCAAAAAAAAAAACAAAACAAAAAAAAAATAAAAATATTTTTT